>JAQIUQ010007494.1:0-60000 GCA_030378365.1 Hybognathus amarus
GAAACATAAGTACAACATCGATTTCTCTTTCTCTACTAAATCACCTTTCACACCACATCATATCACACACAAACAATAATATATGATACCATCATTAACCTCATTCAGCTGAATGCTCAAATGCTCCGTTCACCGCCTGCATCACATACCCTGTTTCAATAGGAGGAAGCCTCTGCAAAGGGGAATAGAAAAGACCACTTAACCTTGTTAGTTTATCACAACTGCTGTAAAAACAAAGCACACACACATATATATCTTGCATATATGTGATATCTAGAGAGGGGGGATATGAGAGTATCATGTGAGTAGTATAGATATTTATGATTTATTTATATATATCTCAAAAAAAGAGAGAGACACAGATATAAACACACAAACACAAAGAACAGACAAAAACAAATAATAATACAAACACAACACAATATAGATACAACAAACAATATATAGCAGATAGAATAAATAAATAATAAATACAAACAAACAGACACACATACAAACAATAAATACAAACAAACAAACAACACAAACAAACAAACAACAAAATGACACAAACAGCTGACTATATATAAAAATATAAAGGGGAATATATAAAAAGATAGATATAGTAAAACAATATATATAGAATAGTGCAATAAGGAGATAGATAGAGAGAAGAGATAAAACAAAAAGCAATAGAGAGATAGGATATAGATATATAGATATAGAGGATAGAGGATAACAATAATAAGGATAGAATAGAGATAGAAGAAGGAACAATATAATAGTATAATAGGATAGAGGTGAAACAACGAGATAATAGAGAAACAATATACAACAATAGAGGATAATATCCAATTATAATAATATAACAGATAGACAATAATACAATAATAGAGAGTACAAGCAGATATATATACAATAATAGATAGAGAAACAGTGAAGGATATATAACAGAAGGACAATATATTTATCCCATCATTCATTCCCATATTCTTCTTCTTCTTCTTCTTCTTTTCTTTCTTCTTCTCTCTCTAAATTTCCTCCTTTCCTCCTAATCACCCATGCTGTCGCCTGCACACACACATCATTTGATCTTGCCTGATCCGCCGCTCTGCTGAAGAAATTTCCAAAGCCATCCACACATCCTGAAACCATCCTTCCACCTGCCACCATCCTCTTTCTCTCCTCATGAAGAGGATCCACCACTCACCCTGGCAGACCCACTCCTGCCCATTGGGATCCTCTGTTGCCGAACAGAGAGAGAGAGAGAGAGAGAGAGAGAGAGAGAGTATCTGTAATAATGCCTGCCTGCGCCCACTCTGAAACCCCCTGCCACATTGCCCCAACTCTTTTCCGGCTTCAGTAATAATAGAAGAGTATACACATTTACATTTAATCCACTTACCTCCTGTCCTCCAGAGCCTAGATCCTTGCTTGCCCCTGCTGCCTCCTCCGCCTACAATCTCCAGCCCTGCTCCTGGGATAAAAGGTCTATACATTTCCATTTTGCACTTGCACTCAGGTCTCTCAAATGTTGTTTCTTGCATGGGCCTCATTCAATACAGATTTACCGTCTCCTCAAGCTTTTCCAAATGCAAATATTTGGTGGCAAACTTTTGACACACACACTATCTCTCCACTTGTGGTGTACGTATTTTTTTTTAATAGAGTGCCCTAAATAATATTTTTTTTTTCCACACACATTTTCTTTACGTAAATTCCTCATTTCGTTCCTATCTGAGGCATTTGCCTGGTGGCAGCATAACAAACAAACAGCGAACACAATACTTGAAATGAATCAATAGTACATGCAAGTGCAACAAATGGTGGGGACAATGTGGCGTAGAATAAGTAATCTTCCAAATAAGCGCCTGACACATATATTGAGAAAGACATATTCAGTAACTGGTCTCTGATATCGAGTAATGAACGCAATATATATTTTTTCATATGAATATCTCACATACACATATTTCTGAGCTCGCTGCTTCTCCCCCTGTGCTGGAAGACTGCAATAGCATTCATTTTTGTTTCTTTTTGTCGCATTACCTCCTTTCCCAAGTCCTTTCTATGGCTCTTCCTCAATGTTTGATCCACACGCAGCAATCCCCACCATCCAAAGCTTAAACCTTCAATAAGCAACACACACATTTGTATAAACGCTTCTCTTAACATAAAACGGGTACCATGGTAGATCACATTTTTTCAATGCCAATAAATTTCTCCTTTTGTTTATTTTCTGAAATTTTGCACATATTTTTGATTGAGGGCACTGGACAATAGACTTAAATACCAATACAACTAGAATGCAACTTAGCACCTTCAGCTACACATTCCATTTTTAGAAAATATTCAACTGCTGATATTCCAGATGGAAACTACAATATCTCACTGTATATTTTAACAATACACAATACATTTCTAGAGTTGGAGAATCAGAGGGTTGTTCGACATAGGATGTTTCCGCTGCAATCAACATGGAATCCTGGTTTCTGCAGGAAAGGCTCCTGGCACACACACACACAAAGGAAGGAGAAGATCACTGAACTGTTATATGTCCATGGCCCAGGTGCAGCTTCAAGCATCTGCATCACCTGTATCTTCTGAATCATGCCTATCCACCTGGAATGTGCTCTGTAAGAGAGTAAACTGAAGTTGATTGATCTGTGTTATCCTTCAATTATTTCTTAATGAGAGGATTCATTACTGATGCATTCCTGCCTCTATCCTCAGACCACGTTCAAGTTTAAAACCCTGCATACTTACCTTTGCTTTAAATAAACAACATTTATGTTTATCACTTACCTCTGTCTCCAGCCTGAACCCTACAACTGAGCTGAAAGGGTCAGCATTCATTTGCACTTAGGTCCACCTCAATCAAATCCAAAGTTTCAAACACTCACAAACTTTTTTTCAAAAAAAAAAAAAAAACATAAGGGGTACCACTGTGTTTTTTTTTTTTTTTTTTTTAGTGCCGAAAATGTCTTTAATCTCCCAAAACTCTGGGATTCTGAGAGGCCGATGAGCTTAAACCCTAGCTAATAATGGTAGCCTCAGCCTCCCAATAGCTAAGACAATAGACAATTGAGACTCATGGCTCAGATTCAGTATTTCATCAATATCTCAATTTAGCTTGAGGGTCTAGAGCTTCAATTTTTGCATGAGAAATCCACGGGCCTTTATTTAATTTAGTTCAATATATTGGCAAATAAAACTTTTTAATCACAAAAACATAGGGGGACCATGTGTTTTTTTTTTTTTTTTCAAGTGTGAAAAACTCGTCCCAATCTCTGAACTCCTGGATTCTGATAGAGGGCCATGCAGCCTACCCTAGTGCAAAATGAGGTCTCATACCTCCAGCTACAGATTGAGACATTCATAACTGCTCACACTCAGTATTTCACAAAGATCTCGAACAATCCCAGCTCTGAAGGGCTCACAAGCTTCTGCACTGACTCAGTCCCATGGCCTTGATCAGAATCCCAGAGTTCAAAGAGATCTGACAGTTTCTCCCAAAACAAAACATAAGGGGAATACCACTGTTTTTTTCTTAGGCCAAAGTTCTCCAATCTTCTTGTAAGCTCTGGATTCTGATCAGGGCCACTGGACTTAGACCTGAGTGCAAAAATGGAGGCCTCCCGACCTTCCAGAAAGCTCAATAGATATCTTGAAGAGATTCCACAATGGCTGAAGACATCTCAGGTCAATGTTTGATCAGATCTCAATATCTCAGCTCTGGAAGGGTCGAGAGGGTCTTGTTTATCGGTTTCCTGGAATCTACCATGGGTCCTGTTTCCCTCGAGGCTCTGCAAGGCAAAAGAAAGTATCACTGAACTGGTTAGTTCACTGGTCAAGTGCACTTCAAAGTATCTGCACCCACCCTGGAATCCTTCCTGAATTACGTCTATTGCACGGACGGTCTATAAAGAAAGAAACTCAAGTTATTTGATCTGTGTCATCCTTCATGTTATTCTTATGAAGAGGATTCACTCACCTGGATGCATTCCTGCCACGTATCCTCCTCAAGATCACAGTTGAACTCCTGAAACCCTGCGACACTTACCTTTGCTTTAAATAAATGATACATTTATGGTTATCACTTACCTCTGTCTCCGAAGCCTGAATCCTGACAACCTCAGCTCTGGGAAAGGTCTAGAGCATACATTTTTGCACTCAGGTCTAAGTCCCATGGCCCTCAATCAGAATCCAGAGTTTCAAGAAGATTGGACAAACTTTTTTTTTGCACAAAAAAACAACAACATAAGTTTCACTGTTTTTTTTTAGTGTGAAAAAAAAAAGTCTGCCAATTTTCTTGAAACTCTGCAATTCTGATAGAAGGCGAGCTGAGATACCCTGAGCTGCAACATGGAGGCCTTAGGCTCTTCAGCTTGTCAAGCTGAGATCTTGAGCATTTTATAATGGCTCAATATCTCAGTATTTCATCAATATCTCAGCTCTGGAAAGGTCTAGAGCTTCCATTTTGCACTCAGGTCTCAGTCCCATGGCCCTCTATCAGAATCCAGAGTTTCAAGAAGATTGGACAAACTTTTTTTCGTACAAAAAAAAACATAAAGGGGTTCCACTGTGTTTTTTTTTTTTTAGTGTGAAAAAAAGTTTCTCCAATCTCTTTGAAACTCTGCGATTCTGCTCGAGGCCATGGGACTTACCTGAGTCGAAGTGAGGCTCTAGACCCTTCCAGAGATGAGAAATTGAGATATTTATAATGGCTCAATATCTCAGTATGTTCATAAATATCTCATAAATATCTCAATATCTCAGCTTGGAAGGGTCTGAGGAGCTCCACTTTTGCACTCAGGTCTAAGTCCCATGGCCCTCAATCAGAATCCAGAGTTTCAAGAAGATTGGACAAACTTTTTTTTCGCACAAAAAAAAAACATAAGGGGGTACCACTGTGTTTTTTTTTTTAGTGCGAAAAAAAAGTTTCTCCAATCTTCTTGAAACTCTGGATTCTGATAGAGGGCCATGGGACTTAGATCCTGAGTGCAAAAATTGAGGCTCTGAGACCCTTCCAGAGCTGAGATATTGAGATATTTATAATGGCTCAATATACTCAGTATTTCATAAATATCTCAATATCTCAGCTCTGGAAGGGTCTAGAGCTTCCATTTTTGCACTCAGGTCTAAGTCCCATGGCCCTCAATCAGAATCCAGAGTTTCAAGAAGATTGGACAAACTTTTTTTTTCCACAAAAAAAACAAAAACATAAGGGGGTACCACTGTGTTTTTTTTTTAGTGCGAAAAAAAAGTTTCTCCAATCTTCTTGAAACTCTGGATTCTGATTGAGGGCCATGGGACTTAGACCTGAGTGCAAAAATGGAGGCTCTAGACCCTTCCAGAGCTGAGATATTGAGATATTTATAATGGCTCAATATCTCAGTATGTTATAAATATCTCATAAATATCTCAATATCTCAGCTCTGGAAGGGTCTAGAGGGTCTTGTTCACGGTTTCCTGGAATCTACCATGAGTCCTGTTTCCCTAAGGAGGCTCTGCAAGGGAAAGAGAAAGTATCACTGAACTGGTTAGTTCACTGTCAAGTGCACTTCAAAGGATCTACTCACCTGGAATCCTTCCTGAATCACGTCTATCCACGGACGGTCTGTAAAGAGAGAAACTCAAGTTATTGATCTGTGTTATCCTTCACGTTATTTCTTATGAAGAGGATTCACTCACCTGGATGCATTCCTGCCACGTATCCTCCTCAAGATCACCGTTGAACTCCTGAAACCCTGCATACTTACCTTTGCTTTAAATAAAGATACATTTATGTTTATCACTTACCTCTGTCTCCGAGCCTGAATCCTGACAATCTCAGCTCTGGAAGGGTCTAGAGCCTCCATTTTTGCACTCAGGTCTAAGTCCCATGGCCCTCAATCAGAATCCAGAGTTTCAAGAAGATTGGACAAACTTTTTTTTCGCACAAAAAAAAAAAAACATAAGGGGGTACCACTGTGTTTTTTTTTTTTAGTGCGAAAAAAGTTTCTCCAATCTTCTTGAAACTCTGGATTCTGATAGAGGGCCATGAGACTTAGACCTGAGTGCAAAAATGGAGGCTCTAGACCCTTCCAGAGCTGAGATATTGAGATATTTATAATGGCTCAATATCTCAGTATTTCATAAATATCTCAATATCTCAGCTCTGGAAGGGTCTAGAGCTTCCATTTTTGCACTCAGGTCTAAGTCCCATGGCCCTCTATCAGAATCCAGAGTTTCAAGAAGATTGGACAAACTTTTTTAATCGCACAAAAAAAAACATAAGGGGGTACCACTGTGGTTTTTTTTTTTTTTCAGTGCGAAAAAAAAGTTTGTCCAATCTTCTTGAAACTCTGGATTCCGATAGAGGGCCATGGGACTTAGACCTGAGTGCAAAAATGAGGCTCTAGACCCTTCCAGAGCTGAGATATTGAGATATTTATAATGGCTCAATATCTCAGTATTTCATAAATATCTCAATATCTCAGCTCTGGAAGGGTCTAGAGCTTCCATTTTTGCACTCAGGTCTAAGTCCCATGGCCCTCTATCAGAATCCAGAGTTTCAAGAAGATTGGACAAACTTTTTTCGCACAAAAAAACAAAACATAAAGGGGTACACCACTGTGTTTTTTTTTTTTTTTTTTAGTGCGAAAAAAAAGTTTCTCCAATCTTCTTGAAACTCTGGATTCTGATTGAGGGCCATGGGACTTAGACCTGAGTGCAAAATGGAGGCTCTTGACCCTTCCAGAGCTGAGATATTGAGATATTTATAATGGCTCAATATCTCAGTATGTTATAAATATCTCATAAATATCTCAATATCTCAGCTCTGGAAGGGTCTAGAGGGTCTTGTTCACGGTTTCCTGGAATCTACCATGAGTCCTGTTTCCCTAAGGAGGCTCTGCAAGGGAAAGAGAAAGTATCACTGAACTGGTTAGTTCACTGTCAAGTGCACTTCAAAGGATCTACTCACCTGGAATCCTTCCTGAATCACGTCTATCCACGGACGGTCTGTAAAGAGAGAAACTCAAGTTATTGATCTGTGTTATCCTTCACGTTATTTCTTATGAAGAGGATTCACTCACCTGGATGCATTCCTGCCACGTATCCTCCTCAAGATCACCGTTGAACTCCTGAAACCCTGCATACTTACCTTTGCTTTAAATAAAGATACATTTATGTTTATCACTTACCTCTGTCTCCGAGCCTGAATCCTGACAATCTCAGCTCTGGAAAGGTCTAGAGCCTCCATTTTTGCACTCAGGTCTAAGTCCCATGGCCCTCTATCAGAATCCAGAGTTTCAAGAAGATTGGACAAACTTTTTTTCTGCACAAAAAAAAAAACATAAAGGGGTACCACTGTGTTTTTTTTTTTAGTGTGAAAAAAAGTTTCTCCAATCTTCTTGAAACTCTGGATTCTGATTGAGGGCCATGGGACTTAGACCTGAGTGCAAAAATGGAGGCTCTAGACCCTTTCCAGAGATGAGAAATTGAGATATTTATAATGGCTCAATATCTCAGTATGTTATAAATATCTCATAAATATCTCAATATCTCAGCTCTGGAAGGGTCTAGAGCCTCCACTTTTGCACTCAGGTCTAAGTCCCATGGCCCTCAATCAGAATCCAGAGTTTCAAGAAGATTGGACAAACTTTTTTTTTCGCACAAAAAAAAAAAAAACATAAGGGGGTACCACTGTGTTTTTTTTTTTTAGTGCGAAAAAAAAAGTTTCTCCAATCTTCTTGAAACTCTCGGATTCTGATTGAGGGCCATGGGACTTAGACCTGAGTGCAAAATAGAGGCTCTCAGACCCTTCCAGAGCTGAGATATTGAGATATTTATAATGGCTCAATATATTCAGTATTTCATAAATATCTCAATATCTCAGCTCTGGAAGGGTCTAGAGCCTCCATTTTTGCACTCAGGTCTAAGTCCCATGGCCCTCAATCAGAATCCAGAGTTTCAACAAGATTGGACAAACTTTTTTTCGCACAAAAAAAACCAAAAACATAAGGGGGTACCACTGTGTTTTTTTTTAGTGCGAAAAAAAAGTTTCTCCAATCTTCTTGAAACTCTGGATTCTGATTGAGGGCCAGTGGGACTCTGATTGAGGGCCATGGGACTCATAAATATCTCAATATCTCAGCTCTGGAAGGGTCTAGAGCCTCCATTTTGCACTCAGGTCTAAGTCCCATGTGCCCTCAATCAGAATCCAGGAGTTTCAGAGAAGATTGGGACAAACTTTTTTGGACAAACTTTTTTTTCGCACAAAAAAACAAAACATAAGGGGGTACCACTGTTTTTTTTTTCGTGCGGAAAAAGTTTCTCCAATCTTCTTGAAACTCTGGAATTCTGATAGAGGACCATGGGACTTAGACCTAGAGTGCAAAATAAAGGCTCTAGACCCTTCCAGAGCTGAGATATTTATAATGGCTCAATATGTCAGTATTTCATAAATATCTCAATATCTCAGCTCTTGAAGGGTTTAGAGCCTCCATTTTTGCACCCAGGTCTAAGTCCCATGGCCCTCAATCAGAATCCAGAGTTTCAACAACATTGGACAAACTTTTTTTCACAAAAAAAAAAAAAAACATGGTACCTGAATGCGAAAATGGAGGCTCTAGACCCTTCCAGAGCTGAGAAATTGAGATATTTATAATGGCTCAATATCTCAGTATGTTATAAATATCTCATAAATATCTCAATATCTCAGCTCTGGAAGGGTCTAGAGGGTCTTGTTCACGGTTTCCTGGAATCTACCATGAGTCCTGTTTCCCTAAGGAGGCTCTGCAAGGGAAAGAGAAAGTATCACTGAACTGGTTAGTTCACTGTCAAGTGCACTTCAAAGGATCTACTCACCTGGAATCCTTCCTGAATCACGTCTATCCACGGACGGTCTGTAAAGAGAGAAACTCAAGTTATTGATCTGTGTTATCCTTCACGTTATTTCTTATGAAGAGGATTCACTCACCTGGATGCATTCCTGCCACGTATCCTCCTCAAGATCACCGTTGAACTCCTGAAACCCTGCATACTTACCTTTGCTTTAAATAAAGATACATTTATGTTTATCACTTACCTCTGTCTCCGAGCCTGAATCCTGACAATCTCAGCTCTGGAAGGGTCTAGAGCCTCCATTTTTGCACTCAGGTCTAAGTCCCATGGCCCTCAATCAGAATCCAGAGTTTCAACAAGATTGGACAAACTTTTTTTTTGCACAAAAAAAAAAAAACATAAGGGTATCACTGTGTTTTTTTTTTTTAGTGCGAAAAAAAGAGTTTCTCCAATCTTCTTGAAACTCTGGATTCTGATTGAGGGCCATGGGACTTAGACCTGAGTGCAAAATGGAGGCTCTAGACCCTTCCAGAGCTGAGATATTGAGATATTTATAATGGCTCAATATCTCAGTATGTTATAAATATCTCATAAATATCTCAATATCTCAGCTCTGGAAGAGTCTAGAGCCTCCATTTTTGCACTCAGGTCTAAGTCCCATGGCCCTCTATCAGAATCCAGAGTTTCAAGAAGATTGGACAAACTTTTTTTTCGCACAAAAAAAACAAAACATAAGGGGGTACCACTGTGTTTTTTTTTTTAGTGCGAAAAAAAAGTTTCTCCAATCTTCTTGAAAACTCTGGATTCTGATAGAGGGCCATGGGACTTAGACCTGAGTGCAAAAATGGAGGCTCTAGACCCTTCCAGAGCTGAGATATTGAGATATTTATAATGGCTCAATATCTCAGTATGTTCATAAATATCTCATAAATATCAATATCTCAGCTCTGGAAGGGTCTAGAGCCTCCATTTTTGCACTCAGGTCTAAGTCCCATGGCCCTCTATCAGAATCCAGAGTTTCAAGAAGATTGGACAAACTTTTTTTTCGCACAAAAAAAAACAAAAACATAAGGGGGTACCACTGTGTTTTTTTTTTTTAGTGCGAAAAAAAAGTTTCTCCAATCTTCTTGAAACTCTGGATTCTGATTGAGGGCCATGGGACTTAGACCTGAGTGCAAAAATGGAGGCTCTAGACCCTTCCAGAGCTGAGATATTGAGATATTTATAATGGCTCAATATCTCAGTATTTCATAAATATCTCAATATCTCAGCTCTGGAAGGGTCTAGAGCCTCCATTTTTGCACTCAGGTCTAAGTCCCATGGCCCTCTATCAGAATCCAGAGTTTCAACAAGATTGGACAAACTTTTTTCTCGCACAAAAAAAAAAAACATAAGGGGTACCACTGTGTTTTTTTTTTTAGTGCAAAAAAAAGTTTCTCCAATCTTCTTGAAACTCTGGATTCTGATTGAGGGCCATGGGACTTAGACCTGAGTGCAAAAATGGAGGCTCTAGACCCTTCCAGAGCTGAGATATTGAGATATTTATAATGGCTCAATATCTCAGTATTTCATAAATATCTCAATATCTCAGCTCTGGAAGGGTCTAGAGCCTCCATTTTTGCACTCAGGTCTAAGTCCCATGGCCCTCTATCAGAATCCAGAGTTTCAAGAAGATTGGACAAACTTTTTTTCGCACAAAAAAAAAAAAACATAAGGGGGTACCACTGTGTTTTTTTTTTTAGTGCGAAAAAAAGTTTCTCCAATCTTCTTGAAACTCTGGATTCTGATTGAGGGCCATGGGACTTAGACCTGAGTGCAAAAATGGAGGCTCTAGACCCTTCCAGAGCTGAGATATTGAGATATTTATAATGGCTCAATATCTCAGTATGTTATAAATATCTCATAAATATCTCAATATCTCAGCTCTGGAAGGGTCTAGAGCCTCCATTTTTGCACTCAGGTCTAAGTCCCATGGCCCTCAATCAGGAATCCAGAGTTTCAACAAGATTGGACAAACTTTTTTTCGCACAAAAAAAAAAAAACATAAGGGGGTACCACTGTGTTTTTTTTTTTGTGTGAAGAAAAAAGTTTCTCCAATCTTCTTGAAACTCTGGATTCTGATTGAGGGCCATGGGACTTAGACCTGAGTGCAAAAATGGAGGCTCTAGACCCTTCCAGAGCTGAGATATTGAGATATTTATAATGGCTCAATATCTCAGTATTTCATAAATATCTCAATATCTCAGCTCTGGAAGGGTCTAGAGCCTCCATTTTTGCACTCAGGTCTAAGTCCCATGGCCCTCTATCAGAATCCAGAGTTTCAAGAAGATTGGACAAACTTTTTTTTCGCACACAAAAAAAAAAAACATAAGGGGGTACCACTGTGTTTTTTTTTTTTAGTGCGAAAAAAAGTTTCTCCAATCTTCTTGAAACTCTGGATTCTGATTGAGGGCCATGGGACTTAGACCTGAGTGCAAAAATGGAGGCTCTAGACCCTTCCAGAGCTGAGATATTGAGATATTTATAATGGCTCAATATCTCAGTATTTCATAAATATCTCAATATCTCAGCTCTGGAAGGGTCTAGAGCCTCCATTTTTGCACTCAGGTCTAAGTCCCATGGCCCTCAATCAGAATCCAGAGTTTCAACAAGATTGGACAAACTTTTTTTTTCGCACAAAAAAAAAAAACATAAGGGGGTACCACTGTTTTTTGTTTTTTTTTTAGTGCGAAAAAAAAAGTTTCTCCAATCTTCTTGAAACTCTGGATTCTGATTGAGGGCCATGGGACTTAAACCTGAGTGCAAAAATGGAGGCTCTAGACCCTTCCAGAGCTGAGATATTGAGATATTTATAATGGCTCAATATCTCAGTAGTTTTTCATAAATATCTCAATATCTCAGCTCTGGAAGGGTCTAGAGCCTCCATTTTTGCACTCAGGTCTAAGTCCCATGGCCCTCTATCAGAATCCAGAGTTTCAAGAAGATTGGACAAACTTTTTTTCGCACAAAAAAAAAAAAAAAACATAAGGGGGTACCACTGTGTTTTTTTTTTCAGTGCGAAAAAAAAGTTTCTCCAATCTTCTTGAAACTCTGGATTCTGATTGAGGGCCATGGGACTTAGACCTGAGTGCAAAAATGGAGGCTCTAGACCCTTCCAGAGCTGAGATATTGAGATATTTATAATGGCTCAATATCTCAGTATTTCATAAATATCTCAATATCTCAGCTCTGGAAGGGTCTAGAGCCTCCATTTTGCACTCAGGTCTAAGTCCCATGGCCCTCTATCAGAATTCAGAGTTTCAAGAAGATTGGACAAACTTTTTTTTTCGCACAAAAAAAAAAAAACATAAGGGGGTACCACTGTGTTTTTTTTTTTAGTGCGAAAAAAAGTTTCTCCAATCTTCTTGAAACTCTGGATTCTGATTGAGGGCCATGGGACTTAGACCTGAGTGCAAAATGGAGGCTCTAGACCCTTCCAGAGCTGAGATATTGAGATATTTATAATGGCTCAATATCTCAGTATGTTATAAACATCTCATAAATATCTCAATATCTCAGCTCTGGAAGGGTCTAGAGGGTCTTGTTCACGGTTTCCTGGAATCTACCATGAGTCCTGTTTCCCTAAGGAGGCTCTGCAAGGGAAAGAGAAAGTATCACTGAACTGGTTAGTTCACTGTCAAGTGCACTTCAAAGGATCTACTCACCTGGAATCCTTCCTGAATCACGTCTATCCACGGACGGTCTGTAAAGAGAGAAACTCAAGTTATTGATCTGTGTTATCCTTCACGTTATTTCTTATGAAGAGGATTCACTCACCTGGATGCATTCCTGCCACGTATCCTCCTCAAGATCACCGTTGAACTCCTGAAACCCTGCATACTTACCTTTGCTTTAAATAAAGATACATTTATGTTTATCACTTACCTCTGTCTCCGAGCCTGAATCCTGACAATCTCAGCTCTGGAAGGGTCTAGAGCCTCCATTTTTGCACTCAGGTCTAAGTCCCATGGCCCTCAATCAGAATCCAGAGTTTCAACAAGATTGGACAAACTTTTTTTTTGCACAAAAAAAAAAAACATAAGGGGGTACCACTGTGTTTTTTTTTTTTAGTGCGAAAAAAAAGTTTCTCCAATCTTCTTGAAACTCTGGATTCTGATTGAGGGCCATGGGACTTAGACCTGAGTGCAAAAATGGAGGCTCTAGACCCTTCCAGAGCTGAGATATTGAGATATTTATAATGGCTCAATATCTCAGTATTTCATAAATATCTCAATATCTCAGCTCTGGAAGGGTCTAGAGCCTCCATTTTTGCACTCAGGTCTAAGTCCCATGGCCCTCAATTCAAGATCCAGAGTTTCAACAAGATTTTCTTGAAACTCTGGATTCTGATTGAAGGGCCATGGGACTTAGACCTAAGTGCAAAATGGAGGCTCTAGACCCTTCCAGAGCTGAGATATTGAGATATTTATTAATAGCTCAATATCTCAGTATGTTATAAATATCTCATAAATATCTCAATATCTCAGCTCTGGAAGGGTCTAGAGGGTCTTGTTCACGGTTTCCTGGAATCTACCATGAGTCCTGTTTCCCTAAGGAGGCTCTGCAAGGGGAGAGAGAAAGTATCACTGAACTGGTTAGTTCACTGTCAAGTGCACTTCAAAGGATCTACTCACCTGGAATCCTTCCTGAACTGTAAAACTTTTCACTGTAAAATTACAGTAAAATGCTGGGTTGCCAGCCACATTCTGTACTTTTTACAGAACTAGTACTGTAAACAGCATTTACAGTATTGTACTGTAAAATGTTGTACTGTAAAATTACAGTAAAATACTGGCAGCTGGGTTGCCAGCCACATACTGTATTTTTACAGATTTGGTTCTGTAAACAGTATTTACAGTACTCCACTGTAATTACCAAATACAATATATACCACACACTTTTACAGTATTAAACTTGTCTACAGCAGTAAATTGTTTTGTTTTTTTACAGGGAATACTGCTTACATAATTAAAAATATTATACTTTAAAGTCACACATAAGAGTAGTCACAAGGAAAAAGCAAACAACATTCTCTGGGTTTTAAAACATTTATTTTGGTTAAAAGCTATATAAGAAAATTGCCTTGTGAGAACACATTGGCTGAATTAAAAAAAATTAAAAATACATAAAATACAATTTTAACACTGAACAACAAACAGGTAACACTTAGCATTTAATTAAAGGGATAGTTCACCCAAAAATTGAAAAATTAGTCCATGATTTACTCACCCTCAAGTCATACTAGGTGTATAACATTCTTCTTTCAGTATCGAAATTCAATCAGAGTTATATAAAAAAAAAAAAGCTTCCAAGCTTTATAATGGCAGTGAATTGCTGTTTCTGTTTTGAAGTCCATAAAAGAGCAATTAAATCCCATTCAAAGTCCACAAGTTTTCGCAGAAGTGAGGAAACCTGTAGGCAGTGGTGTTCTTCTTTTTGCACAACTTGACCAGTTTTCTTTGTAAGTTACTTGTCCTTTCTTTGTTTTTGATCCACGTTCAGGATTGATGACAAGAGAGCATCTAAAAGGCAGAAAAGAAAAAGACAATGAAATATTGTGGACTGACTGTGTATATTTTAAGAGAGTGTGTCCTTGCAATGTGTTTATTGCATACATGACTAAATTATAATGCTAAACATGACATTTACCAGACTAAAAATCATGTTTAGATTTTTAGTTCAAACCATTATGACTTATAATGGAGGTCTATGGGGTCCACCGTCAAATTAAACATGATTTAATGACTCGTAAATGTACACATTGATGGCCTAAGACACAAAACGAGCGGTTTGTGTGAAAAAACTAACAGTATTTATATCGTTTTTACCTCTCGTAACCACAGCCACATCCAAGTTATCTGAGGGCGCGGGTGCTTTGTGGCTGTGGTTATGAGAGGTGAAAACGATATAAATACGGTTAGTTTTTTCTAGGGCTGTCAACTTTAGTCGTTTAGTCGACTAATCAGTCTCAGATATCGTCTTGGTCGAACTGAAATTCTTATTGGTTGACCAGTCGCATTTTTTTTTTTTTTTTGCCAATAGAAATACATTTTCAATGATTTACTCCCTGATATTTATTCCTTTATAAAGCAGTTATTTATTACTGTATTCTAAATATAATTAGCCTATGTTTTATCCCCAACTTTAAATGCTTTTAGGCTATTTCTTGTAACTGCGCCACAGTTTAGCGCACACACATAACACACTCGGGAACTGCACCTACTGGCTGCGCTGCTGCTCTGCGCTAGTAAGGGATGTACTGGTAGGTGGTTTTGCTGTATTCATTCAGTTCATGCTACTTTAGTCGACAGAATGTCCAAGAAATCTAAATCTTTTGTCTGGCTACATGTTTGTGGAGGTAGGCGACGGTGGCGACCGCGTTGCTCCATTATGAGCGCGCACATCGCGTGCCTATTTGAAATCAAACTTGAGCGCGCAAAAGACGTGAGCAGCTCTTTTAACGGCTTTATCATACTGACTCAATAGATTGTTTTCTTAATAGGTTTTTATCTGTACACTTGACTCATTTGAAAGTAGCCTAAATAATGTAACAAAACGAAATTAAACTTATATGCTATCTTACAACACAGCCTAGATTTCAGATAGTTTTTTTAGGCTATTTTGTCTGTTGTTTTAAGACGCCTAACAGATCGGCTGGACAAAAGTTAACCCATAGCTTTGTAAGTAAAGAAGAATACAGCCTGTATAAACGAGAGCTTTTGTTAGGATTTTGCATTATGTGGCAGATAGCAGGTATATTATTTTGTAGCGTGTGGTGTGATCAGGTGCGCGATTGTGACCGTCAGTATAGACCAAGGACAGAGCTCCTCACTTGCAGTTAAACAAATCACTTAATTTTCAAAGAATTGTATTATTATTATAGTTTTATTTATTTTCGATGTTTTTTCGTTGTTGTTTTATAAATGCTCTATGACAAATTGTCTACTCAAAAAATGTTTCAGATGAAAACATCCGTTTTTTTTTTCTTTCAGTCGACTTATCGTTCTCGCGCAGGACACAGCCTTGGTCGACTCAGCGGGCAATCTGGTCGAGTACAGCCCCAGAGTTTTTTCACACAAACCCCGCCCGTTTCCGTGTCTTAGGCCATCAATGTGTACTTACATTCCACGAGTCGATTGAATCATGTTTAATTTGGACTTCTTCTGTGCATGCTCTTTGAGGTGGTGACCATAGACCTCCATTATATGACTGACAGACAAGAACGGTTTGACCTAAAAATATAAAATTGAAAATACTCTGGAAACAAAGACACCTACATCTTGGATGCACTTGAGGTAAGCTAAAACATATAAAAAATTAAAGGTTCTCTAAGCGATGTGGGGCCAAAACATTTTGTCACATACAGCAAGCGTCTCCTCACTATCGGCTAGCTGCCTCTCCCCTAAACACACTGTAAAAAAACATACACCTGTGTGTAGACACCACAGGCTCCACAACGGCAACAAAAACAATCATGCTCTCACCCGGACCACTGAAACTAACAAAGCACGTGTTCCAGCCAACCACTGGCAAGAAGTATTTGAGGGTGGGTCTGGGGGTTAGTGCGCGTGCACATGAAGGGTGTGTGTGTGTGTGTGTGTGTGTGTGAAGGAGAGAGAAGCATGGGAAGTTTGAAAATGACCGACACATGACCAAAGAGACGACGTTCTGATGAACAAATTAAAAAGAAGAAGGAATCGGATAAAGAACTGTGCGAAGTTCCGAATTTACATCGGTAAAGCCTTTGAACGATGGCGAGAACTCGGCGGCAGAAGGGCTTCCAGTCCGACATTCAGGTTGCTCTGTTTTTGCTGGACAGGTGGGTAGCGTTAACTTATTATTTTTTTTCTTCTAAATTGACGCTTATGTTCGCCAAACCCACACAATTCACATTCACAATTATTTCAGGAAGCACGGAAGGGAGGGGGAGGAGATGAGTATGCGGAGGAGGGAGGGTCTAGCTAGCCTCCGATTTGTTTGAAAAATATTTCAGAACGTCAACACCCAGGATCGCTTAGAGAACCTTTAATTTCAAAGTGAACTATCCCTTTAAATCTGAGAGCTGGATCACTCCATAGGTTTCTAAGGGATTGAAACTTGCCGGCCCCTAAAAGTTATTAAAGACATCGTTAAAATAGTCCAATGTGAATACAGTGGCTCAATCTTAACTTTATCAAGCGACAAGAACACTTTTTGAGTGTGAAAACAAACAAAAATAATTACTTTATTTTAACTATTAATTTTCTTCTCTGTGGGCCTCTAGTCAGTTCCGAGTGAGTTCACTAGTGTAACAGCTTAAGCTTCTGTTGTTGTACGTCACACGCGTCACCAGGGCCGGAGTGGGGCCACTTTTCAGCCCGGGAGTTTTAGGCCCAAGACCGGCCCACTTTTTCCATGGTGGTGGAAATTGGATAAATCAAGCAACAGTTCAGCTCTTACTATAGTGTAGTTTTTATTAATACCATGGTTCTGCAATAATGTAAAGGTTAAATAATAATTCACTTAAGCTGAGAAGTTAACAAAAAATACCATAGTCGTAATTTTTCTGCATGGATATCAAATTGTAATTTACTTCTTTACTACAACCACTTCAAACAATACATTTTGGTTTATCATGTATCGTCATATACTGCTCTTTCTTAAAATTAGAGGGATTTGTGGATATCTACTTTTGTTATCCTGTAAATCAACATATACTGTCAATAGCCTTAAAAAAATTATTTTTGGAATAAAATGTTATAGAAATCAGGCTACGAATTATATATTTATAAATCCCTCTGTAAATGTCTTCATAATATAACTAGGTACAAGGCTGGAAAGTTTGGTGTATATAGGTGCTACTGACGTGGAGATTTCGGACTTGGAGTATGAGAGAAAAGTCATTTTGAGAAAACTGGCTTTGAAGATTTAGCATCAGCCAATGAGATTGCGCATTTAGAGTTAAATCCTCCCTTTTACTTTCACGAATTGGTTGCTGACAAAAAGGAAATGACCATATTTGGATCCGAGAGCATTACAGTAGAGAGAGCTTTCTACCAGTGTGTGTGATGACAGCGTGCAGACAGCGATCACGGAGCAGTGGGAATGATTAATGATTAGATTGCCAACTTTTGATGAATTTATGAGAAATCTACAGGCAGGCGCAAAATGACAAGTGTAGTATAAACACCTAAATGTGTATCTCTTAACTTTTTTTACCATAAGTCTGTGAAGCATATCCCAAATTTCAAAATACAAAACCCGATGTTTTTGCCTGCCGTGTCTCGCCTTAATTACATTTAACGTTAATATTTTGCTTGTGAATAGGTTGACAATGCTACAATGGTTATTTGCCGAATAATTATGTTGCAGCATTGCTTATGCTAATCATTATACTAGGCGATCTCGCTTTACCTGTTGCCACTTGTGTTTGTCCTCTTGAAAATAAATCTGTAAGCTTGGCACATTTGGCAGTATCCTACTCCAATGCCTTTCTTTTTTTCAACCTGGCTATTTCAGCCCCTCCTGGCCTCTTCCTCGATCCCATCTTCCCTGACCCGTACAGTAACGGTAGGGCCGGCCCAGCTATCGGTCGGTAGCCTAACGTTTTGAAAAAGACGGGCTATGGACCCAACCAACTCTTTTTGGAAGAGGAGGGGAGATCTCCCTTACATGGTACAACCCATGCAGTGGCTGCGCGCTGCTGTGTTCTGCGGAACGCGTGTAGCTTTTAAGAAAAGATAGACAACGCGACAAATGATAAAAAAAAAAAAAAAAAAAAAATCAATCTCTCGACCAGCCCAAAACTGAAGCGGCCCACCGGGAATTCTCCCGATTCTCCCGATTACCCACTCCGGGCCCTGCGCGTCACACACATGACCAGTGTCGGCCAATAGTGACCCTACGTGTGTCGTAGGTCTATGCTATCACAGTACGTTATTTGACTAGAGGCCCACGGAGAAGGAAATGAATAGCTGAAATAAAGTCGTTATTTTTGGGGTTTTTTGCGCACAAAAAGTATTCTGAGGGTGAGTAAATACTGACAGAATTTTAATTTTTGGGTGAACGATCCCTTTAAGCTAAGCCCTGTATGGAAACTAGGGCCATATTGTTCATACAAGTAGTCAGCTGACAAAATGTTTGTGAAAAAAAAAAAAAATCCTTAAAAAGCCCTTAATAAATACTGTCAAGACAAGGTTAGTGACACAGTTTAGTCTAATATGAAATATGATAATGACTAACCTCTGAACAAACTCAAGGGTGCATGGTGCCTCTTCCTGGTACTGCAAGCTGAAGTTATAGGAGGAGGCAAACAGTGATGGAGTTAAGGGTGTCGCACACCGGACGCGCACATTTCTCATCAGTGTATGGCCAGCAATATTGTAATGTTTAATGACAGGAGATGAAGATAATGTCTGTTCTATGTAATTATTGTACTGCACAATTAAATACAATCGTTGCTGAGTCTGCAGTCTGAAAACTTTACCTCAGAGCATAAATTAATTGAGAATCTCACCTGAAAAATCCAATAACATCAGCAATTGTCATTCAAGCAGCTGATTTCTGTAAATGAATGCAAAACGAAATGTATATTGCAGCATAGGGCGAAGTCAGGATCCATCAGCAACGATTTGAGACAAAAATAATTTAAATTTGATATAAAACTATGTAAATGGCACTCTGTGGCGCTGCAGGGTTTTGAACACGGTCCTGAGCCGTCTCTGGGCGCCGCGGACAGACGCCGAATGGCGCCGCCGGTGTGTGTACACTCATAGAGAATAATGTGTTCGAATTTTAAAGACGTGGCGCTGCACGACGCGGCGCAGCGCGTCCGTGTGCGACCCCTTTAGGCTGTGATCCTTCACACACACCTTGACCTTCCAAACTTAATATCCAGCACTGGATGCTTAAAGATTGACCTGTAATTGAAAAAATAATAATAATAATAATAATAATTAAACAAGTAACTATTTTGGGCTCCACTGTTAAAATAACTCACACCATTCACAGGATTCACCATTTCATTTCTGTTTTAGTAGTATTTTTGTGTAGGGTTCATCTATACAGTACTACAATAATTTATAGCAACGATCAATTTCCTTAAAGAAATAGTCCATATGTATGGAAAAATAGATTCTAATGTTGCCAATTAAAATCTGTTTCATAGCCTATTTCTTGTACCATCACCTCTCTCTGCCTGCCTGCCTGTTTGTGACTAAGCACCTGTCTAATCACACAAGAACACAGGATTGCAGTCATGTGCCATAAAATGAGCATGAACATGCATTTGAGCACAGAAGACCAACAGTCAATGTCAAGATTTTCATTAAAAAATTCATTAAATTAAGTTGTATTTTTCATCAAACCCTATCGTATACCCACAGAACAATTGTGGCACATTGCATGGGATCATTCTGTGATACTTTTGCATCTTTTTTCAAAATTCGTAACACTAGGCACTATTCACTGATATTATATGGATGAAGGCACGCGTGACATTTTTTGTATTCTCCTTTAGTGGTAAAAAAAAAAAAAAGTAATACGATAACACCCCACTGCAAAAGATACTTTACTTTGCCTGTTTTAGCATTTTGTTTTGTTTCCAGACAAATAAAAATTATTGTCTTGTTTTCTGAAGAAAAAATAGTTTCAAGGACTAGCATATTATTTTGATTTTGAGCATACACTCACCAATTTTGACTTATTCTTTAAGAAAAAAAAGACAAATTTGAGCTACTTGTCTATCAAATGTTTCATGTTAGAATTGAAGATATGGAAACGGACTGGAATCAAGAAAAAAACACTGATTAAGAAATTTTTTTTTTTTTTGCAGTAGGGTGAGTAAATAATGGCTTACAATTTTAGGGTAAAATTGTTTACATACCAATAAATAAGGCGTTGACTCTGGCAAATGCAGATTGCTGGACATCTTAGTTGCAAATTTCTGAAACATTTTTTTTAAAAAAGGACAGGACAATCATAATCAACAGAACCAAAACATAAAACATATTACAGCTGAATGAGATTTGTTGAATAATTTCTACTTATCTGTTTGAAGGATAACCGTCTAACTTCTCTTTGATGTGTGAGTAGCTGTAAGAACATAATATGGCAATCAGGAATAACGTTACCACATTTGAAAACGTAAGCATTAGGAACATGGATTTTCATGTGCTGGCAATATGCTGACAACGATTCAAAAGCACGATCACAGAACTGAGTCTGACGCCATAACATTTATTATGTTACCACAAAGATTGACCAACAGTAAAAGCACTTACATTAGCACTGGACCGTCATCAGATTACAAAGCCTGAAACGAAAAATATATATTATATAAACGCAGGCCACGCAAATAACACGGTAAATGTTGCCTATTAAGTGAAATGTCGACGTTAGCCTGACGACTTGGTAAACAGGTGGAACAGAATGATTTGTTTTTGCACGGTAGTAAACCGCGTTCGCAAAATCAAACCAAATTCGTTGAAATAATGTAGAAATGCGAACGCAAAAAATATACTGACTAACCGTACGTTCACACCGCCGCTGGCGAGAGCTTCAAAGTGGCCGGAAGTCATTCATTTTCAATGAGAGCGGGCGGCGAGCTCCAGCGAGTGTGGCGCGTCTTGGACGGTGAGAGCGGCGAGGAAAGTTGAAATCTTCTTCTTCTTCTTCTTCTTCTCTGAAAAATGGCGGATTGCAACCAACTTTTGAAGTGCATATCGCCACCTACTGTACTGGAGTGTGTAACATCATGCTATTTAATTGTTCTCATGTTCTACCCATCAACCCTGTGGATTTAAGAAATTTAAAAAGTGCCATTCTGGTGCTTATAATCCCTTTTTCTCTCTCCTTCTGTTCCCAGTATCCCAATCAGATTCCATTCCCGTCCTGCTTCCTGAACCCCATCTTTAAACACCGCGTCTTTCCAATTCATATGATATACAGTGTGATATGACATGTTCAGCATTTTCTTTAACCCCACATTTTTCACAATTTTCACTATTCCTTTTCCCAATTAAAAACATGCCTTTTCAATGCCTTTTCCACTTCGTTACTAACTCTAACTAAAGCATCTGTTGTAAGAGTGTCCTTTTCTAAATCCACTTTGTATGTTAGTCAATAATCCTCTCTGTTCAAGTACATGTGATATCCTACAAACTATTACCCTCTCCATCCATTTGCATAAGTGGGATGTCAACGCTATGGGTCTATAATTACCAGGATTAGTTGAATCTTTTCCTGGTTTATTAAATGGCAATATAATTGCACTTTTCCAGCTACTTGGAATCATTCCATACCTCCATATTTTATTGAAGAATCTTAGCACTAAATTAAATGATTCTATTGGTAATTGACGGAACATGGCATAACACAATTGGTCCTGTCCTGGAGCTGTATATCCAGTGCCCGATAAAGCTATGTTAAGTTCAGACATTAAGAAATCCACGTCTGACGTTGACATACCATCTTCCCTCTTAAGCTTCAAATCCTCATTCTCTCTCAGTGCAATGTCTTTCTGCTGTTTATGAATGTCTGTAAGGTGATCACCACAGTGCACTGCCACAAATGCCCTACCCAACACCTCAGATTTTTCTTTGTCAGACACCACCACCTTTTCACCATCAATCAAAGCTGCAACTTTAACATCTTTCCTTTTCCCACTCATTCTCTTAAACATTGACCATATATCCCCTAACTCTATCCCTCTGCCTATGGTGGAGCAGAACTCTCTTTAGTTGCTCTTTTTAGTATATTTAATTGTCCTACGTGCCACTGCCCTTTTCCTTTGATATTCCACAATATTATCTTGTGACAGATTCTTCTTCAATGTTCTAAATGCCTTGTTTCGATCTTTAACAGCTCTGCTACAATCCTCATTCCACCAGGGAACCACTTTCTTCCTACCCTTTGTTGTTCTTTTTGGAATACTCAAGATTGCTGCATTAAAAATGTGACCAGTAAGTTGCTTTGTGCATTCCTCTATGTCTCCTTCTAATGTAACCAGGTTTACTGACTTCTTACAACATGTCCTAAACATTTCCCAATCTGCTTTCTCAAAACACCATCTATTAATTGTACTTCCTTCTTGAATACCTATATTTGTGTTAACTATAGTGAGAACTGGGTAATGATCACTTCCTATAGTAGAATCACTCTTAACATACCAGTCACATCTATTTACCAAATTGTCTGATACCAACGTAATATCTAAACATGATATCTTACCCCTATTCACATCTATTCTTGTACCCTGTCCATTATTAATGCAGACCAATGATCTATCTTCCATCAATTCTTCAACTATGTTCCCATTACTGTCTGTGTAATTGCTACCCCATAAGCTGTTATGAGCATTAAAATCCCCACACCATATTTCTTTCTGTATACTGTCCCTTGCGTTTTTATTTAATTTGTTAATAT
This sequence comes from Hybognathus amarus, assembly GCA_030378365.1. Lineage (NCBI taxonomy): Eukaryota > Metazoa > Chordata > Actinopteri > Cypriniformes > Leuciscidae > Hybognathus > Hybognathus amarus. The sequence goes on from JAQIUQ010007494.1 coordinate 23,251, forward strand.
CTAATTTTTTGCATGGATTATAGAAATTAATCAACTTAATATTTCCCTCTTTCTTTGTATTACAGATCTCAACTATTACACACTCTATATCTTCTGGGGCTGGGGACTTCCCTGTATGCTAACCCATCTTTGATAAAAGTAATACACCCTCCACCATTTTTATTGTTAGGTCTATCATATCTTATAGAATTAAACCCTGGGATCACAAAGTCTAGCTGGGCTTGTAACCAAGTTTCTTGTATACATACTACATCCGGAACAACATCTAATTCATGAATGTACTCTTTAAATTCTTGACCATTAGATATAAGGCTTCTGGCATTCCATTGTAAAATGTGTAGTACCATACATAGGATCCTAAACCTCAACTTGTGTATTATCTCCATCTTCGGTTACTGTCAACAGTGCATGTATCTGATCTGCTTTGATGTCTCTCATGTCTTCTGTGATTTGATGTCTTCAACTGTGATGCAACATTGATTGTGTGACAAATAAAACCCACAAAGTTAACTTTCTTCAATATCAAGGTATCATCATCCACTTTACATTTGTGATCACAAACACTCTGCATATGTCCTGAAATCTGAATTTGTGACTTATTAACTGGTGTTGTGTTTCTTTGAACCTGCATTTCACTGTAATTTCTGTGATTGGTTTCTCTTATTTTCTTTAGTGCTTCTGCATATGATACCTTATTCAGAAACTTTACTTTCTGGGCTTCTCTGGCTTCTCTTTGTACTTCACATCCTCCAAAGGCTGCACTATGCTCTCCTCCACAGTTACAGCATTTAATCTTTGCACCTTTTTCACATTTGCCATACTCATGCTGACCTCCACATCTAGCACACCTTAGCTTTCCTTTGCATTGCTGTGCTGTGTGCCCCATTCTTTGGCATTTGTAACATCTGAGAGGTTTAGGAATGTACTCTCTCACACTATAATTCATGTATCCCATTTGCACTGCCTTCGGGAGGGTTCTCTTGAATTGTACTACCACAGATAACGTTTCTTTTAATGTTCCATCTCGTTTAGTTTTTAGCCGTGTAGCCTCAACTATTTTGCCTCCCTGGATCTCTCTTTTGACATACGTCCATTGACATATTCAATGGGACTCCTGAGATAACTCCACTCACCTTTGTCATTGCTCCAGGAATGTGAGCCTTCATCCTTTCCCCTTGAAGTGAAGACATACTGAGAATTTTTTCTTGTTGTTGTTTATTGATTGCATGAATCAGTATTCTTTTATTATTCATAAACCTTGCAAATTTAATACAAATGTCCTTCTCAATCGCCTTGGTAAGTTCTGATTGGGTGGTAATGCCCACAATCCTGATTAAATTCAATTATAACCTTCCAGTCTGTTTTCTTGAGCTATCTCTATATTCCCAATTTTTTGTTTCTCATACTGATTAGCTCTCAGTTTCTTGCTTATGCAGCCCTCACCAGCCTTCGCTATGTTCCGACCAACTTTTCCTTCTATTTCTTTCTCTCATAGCCCTTTTCATTTTTGCAGATCTGGATATCATCCAATCCATTTCATCCTCATCTGCTTCTGAACTATTTGACATGACATGAACCTCTGCATGGGGCAAATTTTACTTTTTTCCCAGTTTCCCAGTTTTCAGATCCGACTCTGAAAAGGATCAACAGCAGCTGGAGGAAGAGAGTCGACAACACAGAGACTTACTGCAGAGCAACTTTGTGGACTCGTACTTCAACCTGACCATAAAGACGATGGTGATCATGGACTGGTTGGCCACTCATTGCCCTCAAGCCAATTTCAGTATGAAGGTCGATTCTGACATGTACTTAAAAATGGAAAACTTGATGACTCTTCTATTGGCACCCAACACACCCAGACAGAACTACATCACTATTTTTTTTATGTTGAACCAGCATGTCATTAGAGACAAAAAATCAAAATATTACGTCACAGAGGAGCTGTACCCCGAATCCAAATACCCCACATATGTGCTGGGAGTAGGATATGTTTTCTCCAATGACCTTCCCAAAAAAAAATAGTTGAGGCTTCCAAGGACGTTAAGCCCTTTAACATAGAGGACGCATATGTGGGCACTTGTCTGAAACAGCTGGGCATTAAAGCCTCACGCGCACCAGATCCTTCTCAGTTTTGGACCTTTATGAAGGATTCTGAAATCGCACAACCTTTCCAAGGTCATTACAACAATTGCGAGGTCACCGAAGCAGATAATAGAGTTCAGGGAAAGTGTTGTAAAAAATATTCCACTGACATTTTTGTCTTGATACTGTGATTCTTGATACTGTCTTGATATTGTCTTGAAAATACATTTTATTTATAAATGATAAACATTCTCAATTTAAAGTGGTGAATTCAAGTCATTATGTGTTGCAATTTAAACTTATTTTTGTATAAATTTACACAAAAGGGGCCGTATCCACAAACCATTTTATCTTATCACCAATTTCCATGAACCAAATGATCCTGAACAGTTCTGGATTTAGTAAAAACAACAGCAAATCTCATCAGGTTAAATTTTCTGCATTGTTCGCATCTGTAGCATGGATTTTAATTGGTGTTTTGACAATTCAGAGACACTGAATGACAAATACAAAAAACACATAGGGCTCTATCTTGCACCCGGCGCAAATGACTTTATACACTGACGCATTTATCATTCCTATTTTGCACTCGCGCAAAGCGGGCTTTTTTCCTCCACAGACGCACGTCGGTAAACTAACAAATGAACTTGCGCTTCCTGGGCGGGTTGGCGCAAAAAGGAGGCGTGTGTCAGCGCAAACAATCCCTGGTGCTATTTTGCAGTTCCAGAAAACAATTGCGCCAATGACCAGAAAAAACCTGGTCTAAAGTGGCGCGTTGCGCGTATATTCAGATGCTATTTTAAGCGTGCATGCTTGGCCATAATACAGAGTGTGAACAACGCGGATACACTGTAGATGATTCTCTCATCAACACAGATGCATTTTACTTTTTGCAAATGATACATTATTATACGGAAAAATATATAAACATGAGGGAAATCATTGTTGTGTCCATGATGATGGGAAAAACAGGCATAAAGCTTACACATTTACCCAAATTATTATATGCATGTTTAACCCGAAGCTAATTTGGGTGGGTTTGTCCCATCCCCAGTGTCCCTTCTCTTTCTTCTACGGCCCTGACGAGAACATCGTTCTACTCGGCTGTGAACCGATGCTGAAGCGCGCCTGGTAAATGTGCCGTTAAAATAGAATTGCGCCACGGAACAAGCGCATCTCGTTCATCATGCTCTTAAAGGGAATGTGATATTACGCTCTTATTGGTTTATTTCCGTTACGCCCAAACCACACCTATGAATAATGAAGCTACTCCAGACCAACCCCTTTTAGATTTGCGCCAGGCGCAAGAGGCATTTATCCCGCCGGGAAAATAGCAACAGTGCCGTGATCCGCCCACAAAGTTAATTGCGCTTTGACACTTGCGTTTCAGATCGTTAAAATAGGGCCCATAGTCTACGAAAATTTCTGACTCATTGTGCAGGGACCTAGAGTGGCTGATGGCGGAAGGGTCTCTGTCAGTGATTTAATCATATAGGCCTAAATATTGTAGAATCGAGGTGTATAAATATTCTATAAATATTGTTTATTTGCCATATTCAAATAAATACTGTAAAAAGGAAGGCTGTGTGTCACTAATTAAACAAGTATGTTTAGCTAATTGTAGCCTAACACACAGCCGACTCACCTGCCTAGTTACCTCGACAGTTTCCTGCACCCCCCACAACCCAGACTCCTCACATCTCGACTGGTTCTTATTCCCAGCAGGGAATACTTTGGGTTTAGGCTAAATTTCAAGCTTGGAGCTCTTAATCCCCTTGGAGGGCAAAATAGCTTACCCTTATTTTACTAGTTTACACTATTCGATCATTCATAGCCTAATTATTTATTTATTATAGCTTTATTTTTTGCCTTTTTATTATGATAGGACAGTAGACAAAAAAAACAAAGTGGGAGTAAGAGGCGGGGAAGGGTTTGGAACAGGTCTGGAACTCGAACAACCACAGATAAACAAGGTCATATTTACTTAGAGCATCCTTTAAATAGGAAGTCAAAGAAAATTAGCAGAAATTAGAAGTTGTCCGGTATGCCTATTAAGGGATATTCCTTATCCCTTAGCAAACTGCGCTAGTTAAAATGACAAATGATTTACTTTTAGCTTCTGACCAAGGCTGTATCTCAATACTTAGTTCTACTCAATCTTAGCACTGCGTTCAACACTGTAGATCATAAAAGACTCTTGGATCGAGCTACAAATATTACTGTTGACCAAAACAGTTATAAAAATGCTGTCATTATAAAAGGTTTCTTCAATGTATTGCTTGTTTCTGTTTATTATATTTCATGTTGTGACACTTCTCTTCTCACTGCTACGTCAGAGCGTCCTAAGTGTCAACAAGCTTCCCCAAACTCAAAGAGTATAGAAGTACTAAGAGGTGATACTCAATAGAACATTCCACTGCAACATACACACCCATGCGCAGAGCTGCAGCTCTGCCATCTTGGACTGAACGCAACACAGCTGTCATAGAATTGAACGATACCAGTTCCAATTCAAAAGCGGTTAAGGAAACTAAATAGTAGTTTCTAGATTTTATTATCACTATAGCCTAAAATGAAAACGGCTTGTTGAATAATGGACAACAAAATAATGAAGTTTTATCTTCACGCTAGAAGTCTTCTCTAAGTCATTGTGGAAGTTGCAATAGTGGACAACTCACCCCGTTTTCATCTCTGCATCCGAATGGCTGCTATATGGCAGATATGCGGGTCCCATTGACCCGCCAACCTTCACCAGTACTGCCGTCACCTGCCTGGGCGGATCAAAGGCAAGGCCATCACGGAGCTGGACCTCGCTTGGAACACTTCGGACGAGCCTATGGAAAGTAAGCTGGACTGGTAGTTCCTCAAGTTCGAGCTGCTGCCAGACCACAATTGAGAAGAATCCAAGAAAGTTCTTCCCGGACCTCCGTGAGCATGTGGTGAAGTTGTGGGCTGCACCCCACAACCTGTTACTCTGTAACTAGAAAAAGTAACTAGATCTGGTATTTCAACCAGGCTGCTTTCTTGGTACATCAACCAGGGACTCCGTTCTTCCACAATGGCCAAGAGCACATGGTAAAGTCACGCATGCGTGTCTAAAGGGACGGCGTGGAAGCCTAGGGGCTCTGTGTGCACACTCCAGGCGAGAGTCACACATACTTTCGGATGCAGTTGAATTTTTATGAAAAATGTTTTGTTATCTGTTAACCAGCTATGCAGAAGTTACCTAGCTGCTTACTCTATGTTATGCACTCAAAAAATAATGTGTTGGCTTTACTTAAATTTTTTATGTAAACAGGTTCCACCGGTTCCACATAACTGGGTTTCAAACACATAAGTTTGTTCATGTAACTTCAACATCATGGAAGTCATTTTAAGCCATCCAATTAAACTCTGAGCTGAGTGTCAAATGAACATTGAAGCAGTGTTAAAGTTAATGAGATAATTAGGTGAATAATTGAGTGATGATTGAGCAATATTTAAGACATCTGATGTTAACAAGCAGAATCACTGAAGGAGAAAAACGGAATTTAAAGTACCATTATGAGATGAGTGTTTGTTTTAGTTTGGCTCTTGACCCTGACATTATTAACTTTATATTTATTTTTTATATTTTATTTTTGTCTGAGCTATAACAGCCAGATAATCAACTAGAAAATGTGATCTGTAGATGTTGGTTTTGTTTTAATATAATCATTATATCACAATCATTTGACCTGAATCACTGAACTCATAACAGAAGCAAATTTTTGAGTTAAGTTTATCTTTCAAAGAAATCCAAATGATTAAAACAAAAACGTTGTATGCATGCACAGACAGACATTAATATTTAGCATATGAATCTCAGCAATGGTGACAAACAGATCACCTCTGAACATAAGCTCATTATTTATTCATGCAGCAATGCATGATGGGAGCCATGAATGAGTTTTGATTGGTGGCACCCAGAATGCACTGCAACATGCTTTATAACTGTCACCACTGTTGAGATTCACAGGCTGACTCTTGATGTCTGTGTGTGCCTACATAAACTAATTTGTTTTTTAGAAGTTTCTTTTTTTATTGGTTTGATCATTTGAATTCCATTAAAAAAGTTTAAAATGGTATGCTCTTCAACAGCAGTGCTGCTATAATCCATAAGGTAAACTTTAGACAGTGGCTCATGTAGGTTGTCTATAAAGCTGGAAGGTTGGTGGTTCAATCCCCAGTTCCACCTGACCAAGTGTTGAGGTGTTGTGTTTTAACAAATAATGATTATGTTAAAACACAACCAACAGCATCAAATCACCTTTTCTATGTGATCATCTGGCTGTTATAACTCATGTATAGCCAAACATAATCTAAAGTTAATAATGTGGGGGTCAAGAGCCCAACTAAAACAAACACTCATCTCCAACCAATTCGGTTTTCTCCTTCAGTGATTCTGCTTGTTAACATCAGGTGTCTTCAATAATGCTCAATCATCACTCAATTATTCACTTAATTATCTCATTAACTTTAATACTGCTTCAGTGTTCATTTAACACTCAGCTCAGAGTTTAATTGGATGGCTTAAAATGACTTCCATTATGTGTTTGTTTAACAAAACCCAGTTATGTGGAACCTGTTTACATAAAAAAGTTATGTAAAGCCAACACATCATTTTTTAGTGCAGTCCACACTCAAAAAAATGAACTAGGAGTGTTGTGCACATTACATTATATATTTATCTTTAGCTTACTTATAATAATTGTGTTTTTTGACTTGAAATGTTTTTTTTCTGTCTTTTTATGTCTCAACTTAACAGTACAAAATCCTAACATGTTGTCTAAACACAAACCAAAAACCAAAAAATTCTTACATCCAGACGGTGGCATATAGTGCGAGTCAACTGCCATTTTGTCCAAACTTAATTTGATTTTGAAACTGGGTGGTGCTTTTTAGTTCCTAACATGCTTTACATATGGTTGAATTAAGAGAAAATACATGTTAAAATTAAGTGTTATTTTATGTGTTTTTAAGAAAATAAGAAAAGGGGAAGACTTGGTAGTGCGTAATTGTGTTTAATGTTAAACTACATTGCAATTATTGAACCATTTAAATTACAGTGTGTTACCATTGTGGAGAAGAGTAAACCATTTGGTTGGGGTGAAGACTGATTCAGCAGTATTTACATCATATGCTTTGGCAGGTGAAGTAAGTAAATCTTATTATGATGCTCAAAGGTGCTATTGTTAGCTAATAGATGACTATAGTCTCAAAAATTGATTTTGTGTGACACTAAAATAAATTGTATAGCATTGGATGAATGAATATGAATTTGAATACCTGAATCATATTAGGGAACCTTTTTAAATTCGCAGACACTATTTAATTAAGCTGTGCCCAACCATAGTAAATAAATTGAATCAATCTAATGAATTAAGTTGACCCAACGTAAGTACATTAAATTTGAATAACATAATTGCAAAATGCTGGAAATCCTTTCCATTATTGTTTTTATGTTCATTCAAAGAGTTAGTTTTTTGAGTGTATATTTGAGGCCAATCAAATATAAGTGGTTTATTTGTTCATATTTAAAGAATAAGGGGTAACACTTTATTTGAAGGGGTGTGCATAAGGCTGTCATGACACTGTCATGAACATGACATAACACCTGTCATGAACATGAAGGAGTCTTTATGAATGTTTATGACTGTTGTCATTAAGTGTCATTCGGTAAATTATGACACTTTTAATGCAAAGTTGACATTGTTTAAAATGTCTTTGTTATGACAACGTGACATTAACCAACACAAAAATGTCTCTGATTATGACAACTTGACATTAACCAAGAAATCATAACTAGTACAATGTGTTCCACTTTACTTGAGGACAAGTCAAATATTCATGTCACAGTTATAATGGTGTCATGACAACCGAAAGTTAAAACCAACCATAACATATGATAGGGTAATGTAATGTTAACACATTACAGGTTAACAGGTTATGATTTCTTGGTTATGTCAAGTTGTCATAAACAATACATTTTTGTCTTGGTTAATGTCAATATGTCATAACAAAGACATTTTTTGCCTTTGTTAATGTCAAGTTGTCATAACAAAGACATTTTAAACAATGTCAACTTTGCATTAAAAGCGTCATAATTTACCGAATGACACCTAATGACAACAGTCATAAACATTCATAAAGACTCCTTCATGTTCATGACAGGATCCGCCTGTCGAGTGTGGTTAAGGTCTGTTCAAAGATCATTGACCAGCCCGTCCGAACTCTTACAGCCTTATGTGACCAACAGACTGTAAAGGTGGCACGCAGGATTATTAATGACCACTCTCATATCCTGTTTTCGGAGTTTGAATGGCTACCCTCGGGATGTAGACTCCGTTGTCCACTTTGTCGGACACAGAGGAGGAAAGTAACCTTCATTCCGAGGGCTGTCCAGCTTATGAACTTGAACTTTAATAGAAGCTAATGATTATTTTTATTATTATTTTTTATTTATTTATCTATAATGGTATGTAGTGTTGGTTCTTGGTTGTGCAATGTGTTTAGGTAAGCTACTGTAATGTGCCTTCAAATTTCCCCCTGGGACAAATAAAGTGCTTTGAATTGAATTGAATGACAGGTGTTGAATGTCATGTTTATGACAGTGTCATGACAGCCTTATGCACACCCCTTCAAATAAAGTGTTACCAAATAAGGATTACCAGTCAGATGATATAAACACATTTAAATTCAATATATCATGTGTATGATATGTTTAAAACAGACAAGCACAAGGAGCACAATTTAAGGCAAATACACAAGTACATATCTGCTGCGTCTCCAATCTTCACGTCAGTATCAGACTATGGCTCTTCAACCATCTTGTTGTGCACATGCATCATGCCTAAAACATTAGCAAATGGATTGTTATTTTCTTGCATAAACAATATCCATGCATTTACTCTTATTCCCTCAGCAGAGAGAAAGAGATCTTTTCTTTATTACCTTTGAAATACTTGACTGTTTTGACCTTGAGCTCATGTGTGGCATCTTCATCACACACAAACACAGTCTGTGGGTGCTGCTGGAATGCTGACACAGTCCACATGTGATTCACTCCCTCTTCTATGGCTTTATAGAGGGCAAAAGCTTTATGCGAGCCAGTAATAAGGACCATGACCTAAAAATGTCATGTAATCAAGTTATTACCGTTTCAGATCATCCCACAACTGAAATTCTTGACCTTTGTGATGCTCTTGAATCTGTTGCTATTTCTGGCATAAAGGCTTATAATAGTGTGTGCTTTCCAAAACAAACACAAGCTGCTCGTTTGTCTTAATTTGGCTTAATTTTCTTAATTTTATTCATAATGCATAAGTATCAGCTTATTTTAAAAATGACAAACTGTTTGCAAACTTTCCCCAATAGCTTACAATCAATGTTCAAAGCCAGAAATATGTAATTTTGGCAATAAAGATAAAGAATAAAGAGCCACCTTAAAGTAGGAGTGGCTGACATTTATAGATGTATTTAACATGCACAAGGAAAAGCACATAAAGATTCTGAAATATGAATATCTGTACCTCTTGAGCATCCATCACTGTGCCAACACCAACTGTGAGGGCCATGGTGGGCACTTTAGAGAGATCACCGTAAAAGAAACGCGCGTAGCCAGAATCGTGTCCATAGCCAAGGTCTTAACACGCGTTCGGACACAAGACTGGGAACCAGGCTCATTGAACGCGATGTGACCATCAGGTCCAATACCTGCAACGTGAATACAAGGCACAGCTGTTTAATGGTGCCATTCACAGGTCAAAGTTCGATCTACTGTCTTACCGCCAACAAACAGTTCGATTCCTCCAGCAGCTTTAATTTTGGCTTCAAAGTCCTGACATTCCTTCTCTAGATTGGATGCGTTTCCGTCCAGGATGTGAGCGTTCTCTGCTCGGATGTCAATATGCTTGAAGAAGTTATTCCACATGAATGAATGGTAACTTTCAGGATGGTCTCTAGGAATTCCTATAAAGACAACAACCATTTTGTACTTAGCTAAATACAGTATATGACAGGCAATTCAACCCTTGATCCCTCAAGCATAAATGAGCGGTCACATACCTACGTACTCATCCATATTAAACGTTTTCACATGCTGAAACGATATTTGTCCCTTCTTGTGATACTCGATCAGTTTCTTGTAGCATCCAAGCGGAGTGCTTCCTGCAATACACACACAATCACATTTCAATTGAATGTCCTTTATTCAAACTGATTTTTTTTTTTCAGGACTAACCTACCTGTTGGAAGACCTAGAGTGAAGTATCTGGCAGGACCTGGATTAAACTTCCTTATCCTATTCCTGATGTATTTGGCAGTCCATTCGCTCGACCTGGTCATAGTCATTGAGTATGATGAGCTTCATGGTTTACCTGTGCCTGAGAGAACTACCAGGGGAAATAAATGAGGCACTGCCTTCTTCAGACTTTAGCCCCTATATTATGGTTAGAACAGGACGGAAGTGCAGTTGAAGCAAACTAAATCATATCAGTGACTTTCTGTCAGCAGCTGGAGTTTGTTTCACAACAACTGTACACTGCAAACACGACGGATTATTGAGGGCCGTCTCTCGCTTCGCTTTCAGTAAACTGTACACTTGCTTACAATGCTCTGAATAACAACTGTTAAATAGAACCCGTGACTTGGATATGATGACACTGGAATAATAAAAAAAATATGAAACGACATTATAGTGAGGACACAAAGAGATTTTCGTTTTTAGTTAGTAAAACACTTAACTTACCAGATCATATGTCGGTAAGTTGCAGAAACTCTTCCAGCAGCACGGAGGAACACGATCATGTGATCGAGAGGAAATGTTGCGGAGTTTGCAGATCTCACACAGGACTTTTTTTTAATGGAAAATGCTTCACAAAAGCTTGTTTAGGAACTGTAAATGGCCAATTCAACAAGATTTGTACAGTTGTTAATCCAAAAATGTATGACACTTTATAAGTACTGTTTCCTCCTGGCCAATTTATTTATTTTTTTAATTAATGTTTAATTAATAGTCCGTGAAACATGGGAGCTCTTTCCTCAACTGAATAATAAAAAAACAATATTCCAAACAATATTCCAAACAATATTCTTTTGCGGTTTTTTTGGAAGACGTCATTTTTTGTCATTTAGCCAATAGACAAAAACGATAGAGGGCGAGGAGTCCGAATATTTTTATTTTTTTAATTATTACCAATTAACAGAATATTAATTAAACTTTTTTTTTGGTATGATTAAAAATTTTGGATCATCAAAAATATCCTCTGATGTAGGCTAACATCGCCATTTGCCCACTCTTGCCCCCCCCAAAAAAAAAAAAAAAAAAAAAAAAAACGATTCTGTGATTCTGTGCTGAATGTAAAATAAACCATATTACCAAAATTTTATAATTTTTGTAACACTTCACCTGTTTTTGGCCAATATATTGGCTTCCATTATTGGTTTATGAACAAGTTCACTTATTAACATATTATGTTCATAAACCAATAATGGAAGCAAACTACACTACACAAAACAAATACACATGCTTTTGCACTATGTTAAAGTCATTCTACAATATAAACGTGCACAAACTGAATGTTTCTACCCATATTTATTGAAACAACAGTTGACAGAACCTGCATTTAACAGAAACTCAATCATGGGCAAACAGAATGGTTCTCAATCAGAAGTCTTACAGCATTATGATTTATGTTTTCTTAATATAAAAGGACATGCAAATGTATTCTCTCATTGCCAGAGTCACCCCGCTGCGAGGATGATGATTTAGCGTTAGCGGTCACTGGAAATATAAGTTAACATTAACAAAACATTATGTCACATAACATAACGTGTAACGTTAACGTAACATTACACAGCGCGGTTAATCGAGGTCCATGTCAGGCTTGGCTTCTGTGGTGTCTGCACTGTCAGCAGCAGCTTTCTCTGTGCCGCTGGGCTGGGCTTCAGGGTTTTCCTGCGTATTAACTGGCCCGTTGGGTTCTGCGGGATTCTCTTCTTTCGGCAAGTCTTACTTTGGGCTTGGGTTTGGTCACAATGGGATTGCAAGTAGAGAACAGCTCCTATAGATTTAATACAAATGGATCAAAATGGTATTGTGGCAGAAATCTGGAACAGTTATGGTATCAAATGCCAATACCATCTTTTACATGCACCATAGTACTAAATGATATCGGAATGTTAACATACTCGTGTGCTCTAGACTAAAAAAGTCAATATAACTTTGACTGACCCGTGTTTTGGCCTGTATCTCTGATATTTTCACCACAGGCTCCAAGGCGAGACTCTGTTTACTCTGCTGGTTCATTTTACTGTTCATCCAGACCATAACATCATTCACCATCCTGTCCACCTTCTGAACTTCTGCCTCATCCAAATGATCATACTGTTCTTCCTGTAATTCAAAAAGACACGTCAAATCAATTGTGCACGAACCAAGTGTAAATTTGTACCTTACGCAACATTAATCCAACACAACCTCACCTTGGTTTTGTATGCCTCTACAATCTTCATGTATTGCTGCAACTGTCTGCCCAGCTCTTCAAAAGCTCTGGGTCTCTCCTCAAATTCCGTGTATCTCTCTTGAATTGGTTGGCCGAGATTCTGCAAGAATGTTTTTGATACATTAATAGGCATTAATCAATTGTAAATTAACACGGGTATGATTATCAATATCAATAGTATTGACCTTCCATAGAAATTAACTGAAAACAGTGGACACACACCGTTATGAATGCCTGTGCCCATTTTACATTCAAATTTTCTGCATTTCGGGGGCAGTAATTACAATAATGGCCTATTTTGGATCCAAAACAGCTGATTCCACAGAAAGGTGACAAGTGTGCATCCTTGTCTATTAATTGCACTGTTGATCCTTCCCTTACCCCTTAACCCACCCTTAAACCTATCGCATCCCACCAAACCTGGCCCTAACCTTACCCGTAGCAGCACAAGTGTTTTACAATACCAACATGAACACAGTAAGTACATTGTACGTATCTTTTGATAGGCTAAAGACACCTAATATAAAGTGTAGGCTTATATATTATCTTACATCATAAATTATAGACATCAAAAGATATTTGGTACCTTCAGTTCAACAAGTTTATCAATGTATACTTGTTTAGACTGGTCTTCACCATCTTCGTACAGCCAGACCTCAGTGTCCTCTAGTTTTAATGAGAGAGCATCTCTGTCCTGTAAGAGAAAACAGACAGCACTCATGCACCACTGTTGTTATTTGTTGCTAAAACTATAATATATTAAAATATGAAATACTAGAACAGTGTATAAATAGAGGGAATGCATTCACGTGACTTTCCCGCCGGAACAACCCCCTCTCAGCCTGACCAGAGTGGCAAAAGATCTGCTGCGTGACTGGATTTAATAGGGAAAACTGCGAAAATGCGACTAAAACGAACAAGTTTATCAATTTAAATTAAATGTTGGACTCAATATAGTGTTCCTTACAACTTACTAAAGATCGTGATCCATGGATATTATTGACATGCAGCCAGGAATCGTGTTGCCTGACATTTATGTTTGCCTGATTTCGACACAGGGGAAATAAAAGCAATATAGACCTAAACATAAAGCAAATTTGCCTGTGAATGTTTTATATAAATACAATATAGGTTTAAATCTGGGTGATTACTTATATCAGTGTTATATATAGCCTATATATCGTCATATATTGTTCCAGCCCTAAAACTTTATAGTTTTTTTTAGGCAGTGTTTATTAAAAAAACATCCAATAATGCAGAATAGGGGAATGATACATATTTAATTGATGAGTTGTTAATATATATATATATATATATATATATAAATATATATATATATTTGTGCTGTCAAACGATTAAAATATTTAATCGTGATTAATCGCATTAGTCATAGTTAACTCGCGATTAATTCGCACATTTTTATCTATTTTAAATGATCTTTTGTTTTCTTTGTGTTACATTATTTTTTCTCATTTTAATGCTCTTATCAACATGGAAAAGTGGATTGGCTTGTTTAGTGCAATGTTTTTTTTATTATTATTACTGAAAATAACATTGTAATAGTGTTCAATTTCACACTAACATATATACGTAAATAACCTCTCACACATGTAACACTGTCCATCAATGAAAGGGTGAAAGAAATACCGACGGTCCTGATATTGACGAGGGGTGAAGAATTCGCATTATCTGTGTGTGTGTGTGTGTTTGCTTGGCCATCATCAAGTGGTGTTTCAGACTGGACGTGCTGCGATGATGATAGCTCAGTTCACAACGACAAAATACACAGATCACTTTGGTCTTGTCAATGGGAAAATTTGGCAACTTTTTAAAAGTAAACTTTCCATTCAGAATCTTCTAACGGCATCCATTTCGGCATTCTCGCGCTCGTCATCCACTCAAAATCGTAACATTTGGCCGGCTCGCAAGCCGAAAACAAGTGTGTGCGGCACAAAACATCCTCGCGCTGCGCTCTAAAACCCATTCATTTCAATGGCTTGCGCCGCGCGAAGATGTTTTGTTGCTTCTTCGACCAAAGCGCAAGCGGATCTAGCTAGAACGGAAGCGGATCTAGCTAGAACACGCCACACACACACACGTTTCGGCTGAGTGGATGACGAGCGTGAGATGCTGATAAATGGCTCAGGACGCATGCCGCGTCCTGTTGCAAAAGCATGTGGAAAAAACTATAAAGTTTGCTAGGACAAAAAGACCGTTAATCGCGCGATAAAAAATTAACGCTGTTAAAATTGGTTTGCGTTGACGCCGTTAATAACGCGTTAACTACAGCCCCAATATATATATATATATATATATATACACCACCTTGGTTGTACGGGTGGTTATTTGGTCACTGTTGCCCTTCTATCAGCTCGAACCAGTCTGGCCATTCTCCTCTGACCTCTGGGCATCAACAAGGCATTTCCGCCCACAGAACTGCCGCTCACTGGATGTTTTTTCTTTCGGACCATTTCTCTGTAAACCCTAGAGATGGTTGTGTGTGAAAATCCCAGTAGATTAGCAGTTTCTGAAATACTCAGACCAGCCCTTCTGGCACCAACAATCATGCCACGTCCAAGTCACTCAAATCACCTTTCTTCCCCATACTGATGCTTTGTTTGAACTGCAGGAGATTGTCTTGACCATGTCTACATGCCTAAATGCACTGAGTTGCCGCCATGTGATTGGCTGCTTATAAATTAAGTGTTAACGAGCAGTTTGGACAGGTGTACCTAATAAAGTGGCCGGTGAGTGTACACACAAAATATATGGGTATGGTTTTACAGCTAAATTCAGCATATTGACACAACATGAAAACTGCAAATCCACCTTTCGCTGACTGGAGTCCAGTTGTTTCTGTGAATTGCAGTGATCCATTTGCTCCTCTTTCTATAGCAGTCTGTAAAAAAAGTCGGTTTTTGTCAAATCTAGTTGTAAAGTCAATCGCAAAGCTCTTTCCCACTTTATATGTGTTGTGTTTGTTTTTCGCGGCATTCACGCTGAACACATATACAGCCGCTCAGTCTTTTTGCCACTCACTGTGAGGAACTGCAGCACTCCGGCCGGAGGTGACGTCACGCGCATTCCCTCTATACTAAAATAACACTGTCAAGCACTGATATTTGTGTGTCATTCTGACAGAGATATCAATGCATTTTTAAAACTGGATTCCCACACCTGACCAATCAATGTTTAGACATTTTCCAATCTTTTGTAATCACTGGACAAGGATTTCAAAATGCTTTCATGTAGATATTTCACTTATAAAGAGCACATTTTAGAGTTCCATGAGAACACCATGCATTTAGATTTTGTTCTCACACTCTCATTGACGAACTTCTCGAATATCCCATGCAGTTTGTCCCTCATCTCGTACACGTACTCCTCCACATAGTTCTTGGCATCGTTGCGCTCCTTCTCAAGCTTGTCCTGCATGATCATCTTTCCCTGAGGAAAAGCAATTTCACAGTAGATTTAACTCAATGTTAAAAAAAAAACACGTCCGCCTTAATCGAGCTTCAGCCGCACAGAAAGCATACCTCGTTCTCCACGAAGAGATTGAGCATGTCATTGGCTAGCTGCCACTGTGGGTTGTTTTCAATGGGCAGCTCCAGCACCTTTGTTTTCACTTTGGGCTTCTTAGCTTGTGGAGGTTGATCCGATTTCTTCTCCTGTTTGCCTTCCTCTGCTGATGTCTGAACAATCCACGGAGAGAACCATTATAAAGACATGTTCACAACAACAGCTACTATAACGGTAATCTCAAGTTCTTTAAAGGGATAGTCACTTTGAAATTAATTTTTGATATGTTTTAGCTTACCTCAAGGGCATCTAAGATGTAGGTGTCTTTGTTTCCACAGTATTTTCAATTTTGATATATTTAGGTCAAACCGTCTCATGTCCGTCAGTCATATAATGCAGGTATATGGTCACCACCTCAAAGAGCATGCACAGAGAAGTCCAAATTAAACATGATTAAATAACTCGTAAATAGAAGTACACATTGTAAGTGTGCAAGTACACTAAGATATGAAACGAGCGGTTTGTGTGAGAAAATGAACAGTATATCGCTTTTACCTCTTGTAACCACAGCCACAGAGCGCCCGTGCCCTCAGATCACTTGGACGTGGCTGTGATTACAAGAGGTAAAAACAATATACTGTTCGTTTTCTCACACAAACCGCTCGTTTCGTGATCTTAGGCCATCAATGTGTACTTACATTTACAAGTCATTAAATCATATTTAATTTGGACTTCTCTGTGCATGCTCTTTGAGGTGGTGACCATAGACCTCCATTATATGACTGACAGACAAGAACAGTTTGACTTTAAAATATCAAAATTGAAACTACAGTGGAAACAAAGACACCTACATCTTGGATGCCCTTTAGGTAAGCTGAAACATACCAAAAATTAATTTCAAAGTGTACTATACCTTTAAAGCAAGATGGATTCTGATTGGTTTTCAATGTTTTTATTGTTCATCAGCTGGAAAAAAAGTTATGAATTAGTCTGATTCCACTTACATTGTTCCTTTGTGCCATTATCATTATAGTTGTGGTGTGGACACTACTATTCTTAGATTAAAAAATGTTGTTGTTTTTTTACTATATCTTTATTGTTATCACTATAGTGATCATTCTTGGTGTGAACAGGCCTTATATTGTTATATGACGGGCGTCTGAACGGTAATTTGATAAATGATTGAGTCGATTAATTGATGCTATTGGTAGATCCCATTTACCTCCATTTCTTCCGTTCCAGCTTTTTTCTCTCCATCTTCCTGATCTCCATTTCCCGAAGTCTTTTGTTCATCTTGATCAACCTGCATTTTGTTCTATGAATGATTGCAAACACATGGTGGCAACTTTACCCACGATGTAGAGCTGAGCAGTATGAATGCACTAACAACATGGAGTAATACAAAAATACAGGTCATGATGAGGGTGTGAAAGCAGTTGTGAGAGAGGGTATGTGGACAGTAATATCCTGAAGCAATACCTCATTTTCTTTTTCTATGCTCTGCTCTGTGTCCATGCTCTCCTCTTCCTCCTCAGATTTCTGCACCTCCACTAGCGAGGCACTGGACACACTGAAGATCCCATGGATGTTCACTCGCACCTTCACCTTAACCTTTGAACTCTCACCTGAGGCCTGGGGAACCACTTTCTGGACAACGTACTGGCCTGCATGAGTGTTAATGCACATGTTAACATACAGTCTGTATTCATGACAAGTTTTACAAGATTGTGC
This sequence comes from Hybognathus amarus, assembly GCA_030378365.1. Classification (NCBI taxonomy): domain Eukaryota; kingdom Metazoa; phylum Chordata; class Actinopteri; order Cypriniformes; family Leuciscidae; genus Hybognathus; species Hybognathus amarus. Next base: position 41,109 of record JAQIUQ010007494.1, read on the forward strand.
AGCAAATATAAGCTATGAAAAGCATTTGCAGGCCAATAATATTTGCCACCTCAATTACTGGCCAAACATGTATTTTTGCATTTCCTTGAATATATTTAGTTTCAATAGCATCAGAATTATTTGTTTTTGTCTGTTTTTCACCAGAATATTCAGTTATGGCATTTTGATTAAACATTACAAGGACATTTGTTTTGTAATTAAATACATACATGGATAGGTAAGTACACATACCTACCTACCTACCTACCTACCTACCAACCTACCTACCAACCTACATGCATACATGCATACCTGCATACCTGCATACCTGCATACCTACATACCTACATACATACATCATTATATTTCATAATATGATCAAAACCTTTTCTAATCTTGACAAAACACATATTGTCAGAAAGGTCTGAGTCTCAAGGTTCTTAATTTTGTGAAAGAACTGATATTTGGACAGAAATGAATTAATTTGTTAAGGCAGAATGTAAACAACTAACTTCAATGGAATTCAATGGCACCCGGTGGCTATTTTCGGTACTACGCCTAAACAAAATCTCATGGGAACTTACATTTTTGTGATATCAACTTCAAATTTGGAACATAACTTGGTTAGATTTATGGCTTTGATTTTATAGTAAAAAATATTTTGTAAAATACATATTGTATATAAAATAAAAAATATATATTACAATATATTTGATTTACTGTAAATTTAAACTTCCATAACCGTTTCATACTTTCATTTTTTGAAGTGTTTTCACTTCAGCAATAATCTGCTGAGTGTTTTCTTTAAAACAAGACCGAACTTGGGTATTCAAGGTCAAGGTCTAGTCAGAATATAAGTCTGAAACTGCTTTATTGGGCTTTGATTATGAGGCGTGTCTTAACTGAACCAGGAAAAAAAACAACAAAAAAAAACCTCTGCACTCAATTGGATAGTTGGTAGACCTACAACCAATCAGAGCAATGCAGTAAGTCAACTACTTTGCATAGCGCAGTTTTTAACTATTTAACTTACTTATTTTAGAAGTAAAATAACGAGTGTTGCTTCTGTTCTGCTTTTCATAACATCCCATCTTCTTAGCGACCATCGGAGTCAGCTGATTAGTTACACTTTTGCCGAATCAAGTAGGAAGGACGGCAAAAATATCTTTCCGAATCGAGTTGCAGTTTTCTGTTTGTCGATTAAAATGAATGCGCTGTAAATTTATTTTACTACATACGCGACAGCGGAATCTATACATCTCAATTCTCCAGCTGCAGTCATCTTTGAGGGAAACCAGTTGAGCGCTCTTTGATAACGTGATGATTACGTCCTTGCAGATCATCTGTCCATCATCGTTTAAAGCCCGCCCTGGCAATTTGATTGGCCCGTTCATTTTTTGACTGATCATAATTTCTCGTCAATGGATCAAGTCCAGACCCAACTTCCCGACCAAAAAATGTTGTGGGCGGGGTTTGGGCTGGCATCCAGGCTATCATGCTTTAAGTGTGTAAAATAAATGTAAATTCTACTGAAATATATTTTAAAACTGAATATGATATGATATGCACTGTCCGAGAGGCGGCTTCCTTTTTGCATTCAATAACATGAAGTATGTCACATGTGTAACAGTCGTATGTACAGTCTATTCTCTGCTGTCTGTGTTGACCACTTTTCATAATCGTAAAACTTTGTATTAAAGGACAACTCCGGTGCAAAATGAACCTTTGGTCTAATTACACATTGTTGCCTAGTCAACCGTTATCTGAGATTTGTTTTCATGATTGCCGAATGTAAATAGTTTTATCTATAAAAACAGTTTAGCCTATAATGCTAGTATAACGCTAGTATATTGGGCATAGAGTAATGACATATAAAAATCGCTTGTTATTACCACTAACAAGGCTCAAAATAGCCCCACAGTAACACGGTAGTATAATAAGGGTCCCTACATTCAAACCGAAGCATTGAGAACTTTGTCAGTGTCCATACAGTTTAATAAAAATATATTTTATACACAGTCAACTTTGCGAATACAGGAAGAAGCCATCTTTGAAATATAGTCTCTACCAGTCGATCTACGAACGCTGATCCAAGTGCGCTGAACTGTGCAGAATCTCATATAGTCTGTTGTTTTTGGAAGAAACAAACACGAATCATTTTCTTGTCTTCAATATGTACATGTTGCCTACTGGTCGCGCTCACCTTATCACCTTATTCATATCTCACGAGCACACTTGGATTGGCGATCGTAGATCGACTAGTAGAGACTATATTTCAAAGATGGCTTCTTCCTGTATTCGCGAAGTTGATAGTGTGGATAAAATATCTTTTTATTAAACTGTATGGACACTGACAAAGTTCTCAATGCTTCGGTTTGAATGTAGGGACCCTTATTATACTACCGTGTTACTGTGGGGCTATTTTGAGCCTTGTTAGTGGTAATAACAAGCGATTTTTATTTGTCATTACTCTATGCCCAATATACTAGCGTTATACTAGCATTATAAGCTAAACTGTTTTTAGAGATAAAACAATTTACATTCGGCAATCGTGAAAACAAATCTCAGATAACGGTTGGCTAGGCAACAATGTGTAATTAGACCAAAGGTTCCTTTTTGCACCTGAGTTGTCCTTTAAAGTATTAAAATCATTAATTTATCTTAAGCCATATGTACATTTGCAATATTTAGATAATTTCGATAAATCGTGCAATCCTCAGTCTATCTGAATACTTGATTCTGACTGGCTGAAAGGTGTGCATTAAAACAGTTTAAGGCACAGGGTTCCTGTCAGTTTAATCACTGTTTAACATTAATGCACACACACCACTCTCACACAGAGATAGGAGATTGTGCAGCACACACTTAAGCCCTTTTACACAGCGCGTTGATCCTGGGAAATTGCCAGAACGCCTTCTGTGTGAACGCAAACACGACCCAGGATTGATACTGGCATCGATGCCGGGTTGGGGACCTAGTAACATTGCCGGAACAGTCCCGGAACACGCGCTGTGTGAACAAAAGCCAGCGCAGGGATGTGTCATAGTGATGACGCTCTTGCCATCGCGCAACTGTTGCTCTTAGAAGAAAGTTTGTGTTCGTCATCAACAAAGAAAGGATGAACAAATGTCTGCAAACTGGAACCAAGCAGAGACCAGGAGCTCCTCACTATCCGTGCTGAAGCTGAGATCGTTCACCAGCTTTGTGGAACGGTATGCGCTTGTACATGTTTTCGACGCGTACGTTACACGTCTCATCCTGAAGTCATGTGCCTTCCCGGGATTTTTACGCATTGTGTGTGAACACACTCACAGATCCCGGCAAATCACTAGCAGTGTGAATGAACCGAAATCAAACAATCCCGGGACAAATGCCGGGTCACATTATCCGTGTATTTTCTGGAATCTTTGTGTGAAAGGGGCTACAGATACATTCAGGAGCACAGAAACTCATCAACACTGCCCCGCTACTTTTATTAATAGAAAAGCTTCACTACTCAATCGCTCAATTATATTTCTCAGAAACGAGGACGTAATGAAGGAATTAAACTCACAGATTTGTCACAGCTCTCATTCTCGATAATTAAATCAAATAAATGCTATAATTCCTTCATTCAAACAAATTGTTTAAAGGTGCCATATGTCATAATTGAGGTAAAAATATCCAAAAAAAATTTTAGCTACACGCATCGAAAGAATGAGAAGAAGTAAGTGCAATGATGTAATTAAAAAACTGACAAGTTATAGTGCTGCTGAGACATAAACCTAAATAAGCATGCTAAATTACTAGCCCCGGCCCGTCAGGTGTCGTAATACCAGTTTCGGCCATGGGAGGCGGTATGCGGGCGGGCAACATAAACACCAGCCAAACTGCAATAGACTAGTAACTCGCGCGGCTTGTGTGTACTTGAACCTGATGTCAGTCGTGTGGAAATACAGCCCACTACTACGTTTCAGTTCAGGGAAGAGTTCAAAAAATGATTGGTCGACATTATGCATGAGAAATACATTTTGTTAAGTTGTAGCATACTGTATCTTTCAACAGTGTTCATGTTCTTTTACCATTAGCTGGTAGAGATGATCGGTTCACGTGCGCTAGGGATCTGTGGTGTAACATGTTCAAGCGCCAAAACGGTATTTATTGTTTGAATTGCGTAATAAAATTGACAGAATCTGAGATCTTAACTAACCTGCTTGCTAAGTGTCAACTGCATGTGTCTCACGGTGAATTCGTGAGAGTTGGCAGCTCTGAATGGCGCTAGCTTGATCAACATCAGCCAATGCTGTCTGTCAAATTAATTCAAACTAACAATAAAAGTGTAATATGAACAAAACGAATACAGTAAACTTAAAATAAAACCCTAGGCTTTTATTTTCCCATATCGTCGAAATGCACCAGCTTGTTTTTGAGACAGGCGTCTATGAGACGGTCTTCATCATTTAGTGTTGAGATGTTGTTCACTGAGTCTCTGATCTCTAAAAATCTCCAAATGCTCCACGTGAAACTGTGGTCTTCCGACCTTTTACTATCGTGTCAAATGATTTGAATAATATGCCCGAGAAGAGAGCAAACAGCGCTCGCTTGTGTTGTTTGAAGACGTGAGAGTGCGCGCGGCCACGGCACAACTCACTTTCTGGAGGTATACTGCCCCCATCTGTTATGGAATATGATTTGATTTTTAGCTCCAGATGGCACCTTTAATGCACAGCTAGCCTTGGTTTATCCCTTATTTACACACTAGCTACACATATACAGCACTTGGCGAGTGTTCCTTTTGGATGTGTTTTTGTGTGCTTACCTATTGTGGGATCTGGATAAGGGAGCTCTTTAGGGCAGTTGTAATACGCATCCAAGGAGAACGGCTCTCTCCGGTAAAACGTCAACACTTTGGAGAAAGGCGCTGCATGGTTCTTTGGGAACACCTCACAGTCACTAAAATGGAACATTTAAAAGCATTCTTAATAAATTAATGTATTACAATCAAGTAGGGATGTCCCGATACTCAGGATTCGGTATCGTCTCTGATCCAGCCATTTTTGCGGGATCGGGTATCGCTCAGACGAGGCCGATCCACATCCGATATTGTGCGTATACTATTATGTTATTGTTAAGCCCCATAGAGGGCAACTAAAACATTCTAAAGTACCATAACATTTTCGTGCACTCTATTATAAGTGTTCTGAAGCCATTACGTAGAGAGAAATGAATATTTAAGTCATTAAATTCAAGATCTCGCGGCTGTCAGTCATTCTCCATTCAGCACTCAAACAGCACGTCGCGTTCGGTTACAGTCAATGATAAAATTATCTTCAAGATGATTCAATGTTAATACTATTATACTTTATCTGTAGATAAAGATCTGTTTTCGCATAAAACAACATTATCTTGCTGGACTTTATTGCTGTAACTTAATCGTGTTACTTTCTACCAGGTGTCGGACGCCCTGAGGTTAGATCACAACACTAGAGTCAGAGCACTATTGTTCTTCACGCGCACAGTAACTGAAATTTAAAACTGTTAAAAGAAAAGGCTCAATAAACTATTGTATAGATAGATACTGTTTAATACACTGTCCATCAATACGTATTTCCTTTGTGCTTTACACTTTTCAAAGCGACGCGCAGCGTGCACACCATACGCGCTGTAACTCCACGTGGTTTCAAGCGCATCATTCTGCGCTCGGGATGCGCATAAGCGTTTTGTGCCACACTGTGTTGGAGTCATTCATATCATAATGCAGTGACGCAATTAAAGCTTATTAACATTAATAATAGGGGATTATCACGCTTCCGGGTTTCATGGGCGGGATTTGTCAACTTTGTGCATGTCCACTTCCGACGCAGTTCAACAATGCCTGAGACGAATGCTATTTATGTCACTGCTCTGTTCCACTTTGTAAATCTAACCAACAACGCCAACCCTACTTAAGTTTTCATGGATTCCCGACTGAATTGAGTATAAGGAAGAAGTGGATTAAAACTTTAAAATAAAACAAGGTAGCGCGTTTGTTTGCAGCCGGCACTTTAGTGAATCAGACTAATTTACCAGGGATGCTGTATAAATAAACTTAGTGTAGTCCTTCATCAGTTCGCCAGCGAGATCGGTGATACAACGGAAGTGGCAGTGCACAAAGATCGCTGAATCCGGAAGTACTGCGTATCAGCGTGATAATCCCCTATTATTAATGTTGCTGCCTCATTAATTAGCTGTGCTATACACTTAGAACATGTCTTAATTTTTTAATAGCCTTGGCTATATCTAAAATAATTATCTTTTTCATTTTTGTTATATTGTTTTTCATAAATGTATTTTACAACAATACAAAGAGCAATATGTATTATTCACTAATCTAGTTTATAATAGCATTTTTGTCATAGATTATGATCATATATTTTGGGATTTGTTGTTTATCTTTATAATGACGCTTAGGGTTGGGCCGAATGGATGATATCATCGTCCATCGTGATGGCTGACAGACATCACGATGTTTAGATGGCATCGGCTTAACATCGTGATGCCCCCCCCTCCCGTTTCCATGGTGACGCGTCATGCTTGGCATGTGATTCACCACAGCCAAAATAGCGCTGCATGACAGATTTAACGCTTTTATTTCTAAATATTAACAAATTTGCTTAACATGTCATGAAGTATCTTCTATTCCGATTCTCAAATATGTGTAAATAGAGTTGACTTTATAGTTTACACTGTGTCACTCTGATATGAATAAAAACTGTCGTCAAATATATTTGAATGAGGTATGTAGAGGACGGCACGCTGCGCGAGGGCGGTGCCGTGAGTGATGATAATGAAAGACACATGTGAGGCGCGCGCCGGTCTCGCGTCTCTCACAGAGGAGCGAAAGCATAATGAGACGGCAGATCGAGAGAGAAACAGGCCTGATTTTATGATGTTTTGTTTCTGTTGTGTGTAACGTTACAGCAGTCGTCAATGAGGGGCTGCTGGCTTATACTTTCGTTTTGTATTTGTTCATTTTACTATTAAAATGTTTAAATGTTCGCCGGTTCATGCCTCCTCCTTCCCACAACAAACCCCATTCACGTTACATTGGCAAACTCATGAGTGAATTACTCCTCGTTTTTGTATTTAATTCTGTATGATGAATTACTGCATAATACCTAGATGTTCTGACAGGCGAAACTATCACAACCCAAACGTCCGTGTGCTTATAGTTTACACTGTCACTCTGATATGAACAAAACTGTCGTAAAATATATTTGAATGGGTTGTTATTGCTGCTTCCATAGACACCATTGTGTATTTTACAAACCATAAATGTATTGTTTTGCTATAAATTATAAATGTCTGAAACATAAAATAAATATAATGTGGTTAAAAACACTGAACAGTTGTGATATAGCCTGTGATATATAGGCTATGATAAGCGCTGAGCGCGTCCGTCTTTGGCTCAGTGCCAGCCATAGCGCGATAGCACGCAGTTTGAATCTGGCAGCTATCACGTCACTGTACATTCGCTCTTTGCTGAGCTGCTGCAGAGCGTGCCGAAATCGAAATCGCCGATGATATATAGAGGAAAATATCTATTGCAAATGAGCATATGAATGATACACCCCTCACCCCCGCCGATGTCAAATTGGTAGACATCGCCCAACCCTAATAAAGCTGTCTGTATTAAGTAGATTGTGTTGAACACAAACAAGAGTGATAATCAGTTTAACACACAGTTATAGAAATTCTACTTGCTTTAAAAAAAAAAACTGTACTGGTATTTACAATGTAGAATACTGCTATTAAAATTGTTTTAACTTTAAACCTGTTAGTAGCTAGCTAGCTTTAAGTAGCCTACTGAAATACCAGTATTTTCATATATATATATATATATATATATATATATATATATATATATATGAAGAGTTCAGATGCAAAAGCCTCTAAGTGCCATTTGAAATGTTCTTCTAAAATGATCATTTTTATCAAGCTTGTATATTAAAGTTCAGTAATTTCACTTAAATGGCAATGAAGATTACCTATTAATTGTCATTTAAGTGAAATTACTGAACTTAAATATACAAGCTTGATAAAAATGGTCATTTTAGAAGAAAATTGCAAATGGCATTTGCATCTGAACTCTTCATATATATATATATATATATAGTATATATAGTGTTTGAATAAAGGGTGGCAATCTTTCATAATCAACTGTTGTTGTGGACTATATACTGAAGGTATATTTTAAGGGGCTAATTGAGAAAATTGCTATATTTTTTATTACTTTAAAAATAAAATAAAAATATCGGATTAATATCGGTATCGGCAAAAGCCAAAGCTGCGGCATTCGGAAGTGAAAAAGTGGTATCGGGACATGCCTACCATCAAGCACAATGACTGCAATGCAAACTAAAAACTTGATCACAGTCTCTGAATGTCACAGCTGCTTGTACCTGACTCCATCTTCAGCGGCAGAATTCCATTTCAGCGAGATAGGAAACGGAACCACGTCAGTTATGGCGATCTCACGGACTTTAAATGCAGGGGAGAGGATAGCGCACTGTGAAATCAGGAAACAGAGCCAATGAGGGGTCGCAGAACACTGACGGGTCACAAATGCCATCAACTACAGTCTCGTTAAACTATTAGCATGGTTTTAGTCAGCAGAAGAACCCGACCTGGAGGGCACATCCTCTGGCCACGGCCTCATCAGCATTCAGCGTCTGTGCTGGGCTCCTTCCCAAAGAACTTGCTGATTCTTTCTTTAATGGCCGGCATTCTAGAGGCACCGCCCACGATTTCTACAGCATGGATGTCATCTTTTTTCAGATCTGCACAGAAGGAGGTGACAGACAGACTGGGTTAATGAATGATTTCTATGACGTAGGATGTTAATTATCCAAGAAAGTGTCATTACTTACGAGCTTGTTCCAATAAACTGCGCAAGGGAGGTTCCACTCTGGCTAAGACATCAGCACACATCTCTTCAAACTGAGCCCTAAAACAGGAATAAAACAATATAAAAAGCTCAGAATGAACTACTGACAGGATAACATCTCTGATAAAGGGCATGAATGAATGTGCAACAGTAAAACAGGTTGTGAATGTAAAGGAAGAGAGTTCATGGAAAAAAAAAACATTCAACTTTAATGTCATTTGCATGCTATTGGGTTTTGACTCAAGACTGAATATGCAAATGTGATATGAGTATTGGACAAGATTCAAGAATTTTAAAAGAAAAAAAAAATCTTCTATTCATCTTTCAAACACTAATGAATGTTTTTTATACCTTTTTATAGACTTTTACTAGCCTGGATGCCAGCCCGAACTCCGCCCACAACATTGTTTGGACGGGAAGTTCGGTCTGGACTCGAATCCATTGAGGAGTAATTATGATCGGTTCAGAAATCATAGGGCCAATCAAATTGCCAGGGCGGGCTTTATACGATGATGGACAGATTGATACTGGTTAACTGGTTTCCCTCAAAGATGCTAACTGGTTTCCCTCAAAGATGACTGCAGCTGGAGAATTGAGATAGATTCCACTGTCGTGTCTGTTGTAAAATAAATCAACGGCGCATTAATTTTAATAGACAAACAGAAAACTGCAATCAAGGCATTTGTCGATCGGAAAGATATGTTTGCCGTCCTTCCCACATGATTCGGGAAAAGTGTAACTTATCAGCTGGCTCCGATGGTCAAAGAAGATGGGACATAATGAAATGCCTGTGGTCGTTGTGGTTTCTCCTTTGGTCGCACTCATGGAGGAGTAAGTAAAAGAAGCAACACTCGTTATTTAACTTCTAAAATAAGTAAAGTTAGGCTACGTTCTGTAGTTGAAAACTGCGCTATGCAAAGGAGTTGACTTACTGCATTGCTCTGATTGGTTGTAGGTCTACAGACTATCCAATTGAGTGCAGAGTTGTTGTTTTTTCCTGGTTCGGTTACGACACGCCTCATAATCAAAGCTTAATGGAGCGGTCTCAGACTCATATTCACATTAGAATATGAGTATGACAAAGTCAGGCTAGCCTTTTACCTTTTTTACCTAAAGAATGCCACTTTAATGGAGTGAGATTAATTATATTGAGGTTAGATAACTTTATCTGAATTATGCAGGCATCCTTTACCTGCTTTTTGTTCTGATTATTCATATTCACACTCATTATTCCAGCATTACATAATGAATTAATTTCATGTAGGCTTTTATTCACATGTATGGTTAACAGAAGTGCAAACATACTCTCTCTAGAACATGATTACGCCGCTCGATTAATATGGATTACGTTTACAATGTCTTTAGGAACTTATTGAAGGATCAAAGTTTTAGTTATCTGGACTGGAATCTCTCAGATTACATAAAAATATCTGTTGTACGTCACACGTAGGCTCGCTATTGGCCAACGCTGGTCATGTGTGAGATGCGTGTGAAGCTCTGTGCAGTTCCACTATGTGAAATCTCGAAGGCCCACAGAGAAGGAAATGAATATTTGAATAAAGTCGTGTTTTTGCACACTTGATAAAGTTAAGATTGAGCCACTGTAGTCATTTGAACAATTTTAACGATGTCTTTTATAACTTTTCTGGCTGACAAGTTTTGATCCCTTAGAAGCCTATGGAGGGGTGATCCAGCTCTCAGATGTAATCAAAAAGTCTTAATTTGTGTTCCGAAGATGAAAGCAAATTTTACAGGGGTTGGAACATGAGGGCGAGTAAATACTGACAGAATTTTCATTTTAGGATGAACTAACTCTTTAGTGTAAAGGGCTCCAGGCTAACTTTTCCAGTGGTTGATCTGGTGCTACCAACTTTCTCAGTTGGTCACACCAGCATTTGATCGCACCTTTTTTTTTTTTGCTACATGCCTGATGCTGATGAATAGTGGTTGAAATGGACCAAAGCTAGCAAAGGCTTTCTGGGTTGCAGCATAAATACCTGTAATATATTAATTATCATTACCAAATTTCAGGATTTTAATGGATTTTAGACAGTAATTTTAATCTGTAATTTTAAAGGGATACTCCACTTTTTTTGGAAATAGGCTCATTTTACCACTCCCCAGAGTTAAAACAGTGGGGTTTTACCGTTTTCGAATGTATTCAGACGATTTTTAAAATTTAGAATATTATCAGTAACCAGACAGTTTCTGGTCTCATTGAATTCCATAGTATATTTTTTTCCTACTATGGAAGTCAGTGAGACCAGAAACAGTTTCTGGTTACTGATATTCTTCTAAATATCAGAAAATCGGCTGAATGATTTGAAAACGTTAAAACTCAACTGTTTTATACAATTATATATTTACATTAGAAACATATTCTTATGTCTCTCTGTCTATCTATCTATCTACCCATCTATCTACCCATCTATCTATCCATCTATCCGTCCATCCATCCGTCCATCCATCCATCCATCCATTCCATCTATCCATCCATCTATCCATCCACCCATCTATCCATCTACCCATCTATCCATCTACCCATCTATCCATCTACCCATCTATCCATCTACCCATCTATCCATCTACCCATCTATCCATCTATCCATCTACCCATCTATCCACCCATCCATCTACCCATCCATCTACCCATCCATCTACCCATCCATCTACCCATCCATCTACCCATCCATCTACCCATCCATCTACCCATCCATCTACCCATCCATCCACCCATCCATCCACCCATCCATCCATCCATCCATCCATCCATCCATCCATCATCTGCATCATCTTTATATCTTTTAAAAATCATTAAACATTCAAATGTATGCATTACATTTTAAAAGATTAGAGTATTATAATAAGCTAATACAGATTTTTCGTTATCAAAGTTTACAAAAATCTGAAATCTCACACTCCTTACCTTCTGCATTTTATAATAATTTCCTTAACCTCAGTCCAGCGATTACGGTCATCTAACCGCTGAAAAGACGTAGGAAGGGCACACGCTGTTTCATTTTTATATGCCTTAATTTATGAATTCGTAATCGGCGCGTTCCACCATCAGTGTGCAATGCGTGTGACGTCTACGTTCGTCAATAAATAAACTGCCTGTGTCTAGCGGAAGAACACTGTAGCCGGGGTTCTTCTCTCCATTAATGTCTATGGCGAGTCACGCAGGCACTGGGCAACTCCGCATCCGAGTTCGATAAAATTGTCCGAATATAAACACTTAATATAGGCGTACCATAGTGATTCAGGATAAGTCAAAAACATGGTTTGGAAAATGGATTCATGATGTAGCCTACTCTTTCATTTTGAACATAAGTTACGGACTGCAGCAGCTGAAACAACAGCGTTCTGTTGCGCGAGTGTTCACTCGCACATATACGACCATATACAATTTTAACTCGCACATTCTCAAAAAATGGTCGCACTCTGGAACCCTGATGTAGCAGACAAATGATGTTGATTACTTTTCATTTTATGATGCTTTTTGGATCCTGAGAGCCCTTAATCCATTTCCTTGACTTAAGAAAAAGAGCAGCTTGGAAACGACACAATGGTGTGTAAATAACGACAGGATTTTAACGACTTTGCAAGTGATTCTTCATTAAATAACTGTACCTGTTGAGTTTGCCTGAAACATCAATGTCGTTCATGAAACACTCGATGTTCAGTGGCAGGTCTGAGGAGTTGGCACTCATCAGCTTCTTGAGCTTTTCACATTCCTGGTAGAGTCGCACCAGAGCTCTGGGCTTGGTCTTCACGTCCAGCTTGTACTTCACTGCAAACTCGTCACAAAAATGTTTGACCAGCTTCTCATCAAAGTATTTTCCTCCCATTTCAGCATCAAAAGCTGTAGCAAGAATCTGTACGGGCAGAAAAAAAACAATCCATCTTTCACGTACTATTCATGACCACATTTCGAGGGTATAAAGGTCATTGGTACGCACCTTGAGCTTGCCTTTATTAAAGGCACACACAGAGACCTGGTAGCCTGAATGGCCAATATCCACAAACACCACTATCTTTGGCTTTTCTTCAGGAGCTGGAAGATCCTGCTTGTAGATCCCATACGCCAGAGCAACTGCATGGACAAACAAAAAAAAATCATGGAAAATCTGTGTGTTGCAAGTGAAACGGCACATTAGAACCACGACCAACTCACCAGCAGTGGTTTCATTCATGAGTCTCAGACAGTTGAGTCCTGCAATCTGAGCTGCATCGATGACGGATCTCCTCTCGGAATCGGTATAGAAGCAGGGGACCTTGGAAGTAGGGATTTTAAACAGCATTCACTTAGGAAAGTGGTATCAGAGAACGTATTCATGATCTCTAAGGTGGATGTCTCCAATAACTCATTTACAGAAAATGGTCTGAGGGAAAAAAATGGCCATAGAACATTCACCAAATCCACAAATTATATGTAGCATAACTGCATCTTTCAGCTGATCTAATGAGATTAAGCCCATTTTGGATGGGACTAGGAGGAGGAGGTTAGAGAAATTCAGGGTTTCCCCAGGTTTGATCAGCCCAAATTTAAGACCTTTTTAAGACCACTTTAATGAAAATTAAGACCTACACCGCACCCATTATGTAGCCGTAAAACACCAGATCAAATCCCAATAATGACTATTACTAATGAATGTTTTAATTAAAAATACATTTATTATAAATGCAATTTGTAATGTATTTATAATTATATATTTATACAGGGTTTATGCAGGAATCATAGAGATAAATTTACTACCTTTTTTACTGCCACCTCCACAATATTTGTTACTACCAACACGTATTCTATGTATTCTATGTAACGTTACGATGTTCTCAATATAATTCATAATCCCACGTTTATTATGAACAACGTGCTATGGTTATTGTGTAAAACTGCGTACGCAGAGGGCGGGAGACCAAAGCTCATTATCATTTAAAGGCATGTGCACTGAAACGGCATGCTGAAAACAGAGCTGTTTTTGAGCTGGTAAAATGTGTGTTTTCTTAAAATACTAATGAATTTTTTTAATAAAAGTATATTACAAAGTTTTCATTTAGACCCTAAAGATTCATATTAACTTGAACAAAAATTGGATTATATGACCCCTTTAACCCTAGACCTTTAGTTATCCTAACCATTACGTTAGCCCTTAGCCCTAATAAGGTGAATAATAACCTTGGCACTTAAAAACAAAAGACACTTAACAGCCATAAACATTAATAAAGATTAATAATAAAGTGTGTCACATCACACACACTTACTCACAAACACGCATACACGCAGACTTAAGCAGTGAAATTACTATCCCAAAACAGCAATTTATTTCATCACATCTCTAAATGTGCTTCAAATATAAGTATTGGTCTCGGCCTCGCTCTGCAAAAAGTGGTATTGTGCATCCCTAATTGAAAATGGGGGAGCAAACCAGTGCCGGTTTGCTCCCCCATTTTCAATTAGGGATGCACAATACCACTTTTTGCAGAACGAGGCCGAGACCAATACTTTCATTTTTGGTAAAATTTGAATTTTCACTGCATTGTAATCTTTAAATGTATTAGTAGTAGGGCTGTAGTCAACCAAAGAAATCCTTGGTTCGACCAAAAATCTTGTCCTGCGCAACGATTCAGTCGACCAAAAAAAAAAAAAAAAAAAAAGACGATGTTTCTGATTGAACATTTTTGAGCAATTTTCATAGAGCATTTATAAAAAACAACAACAAAAAAACATCAAAAATATATAAAACTATAATAGTAATACAATTCTTTGCAAATTAAGTGATTTTTTTTAACTGCAAAGTGAGGAGCACTGTCCTGAAAGTCATAATCGCGCACCTGATCACACCACACGCTACAAAAAATATAACTGCTCTGCCACATAATGAAAAGTCCAAACAAAAGCTCTCGTTTATACAGAGGACGTATATTCTTCTTTACTTTCAAAGCTATGGGTTAACTTTCGTTCAGCCAATCTAACTTAGGCGTTTTAAAACAAACACACAAAAAAAAAACAAATAGCCTAAAAACAATCCTAATAATAACAGGCTGTATTGTAGGACCGCATTTAGGTTTATTTTCATTCTCTTACATTATTCGAGGCTATTTTCAAATGTGTAAAGTGTACAAATAAAAACAAAAACATATCAAGAAAACACAATCTATTGAGTCAGCATGATAAAGCCGTTAAAAGGGACTGCTCACGTCTTTTGCGCGCTCAAGTTCGTTTTCACATGTAGGTGCGCGCATAATGGAAACGCGGTCACGGTGCGACGCACTCTTTTTTCCAAGTGCGTCCATAAACATAAAAACCAAAACAAGTAGCGTTCTAATTGAATGAATACAGCTATATCCCTTACTGAGCGCGCAGCAGCAGCGCAGCCAGCCACAAGTGCGACCGAGTGTTATGTGTGTGCGCTAAACTGTGGCGCTGTTAAAATATAGCCTAAATTAAAGCATTTAAAGTTGGGGATAAAACATAGGCTAATTATATTTAGAATACAGTAATAAATAACTGCTTATAACGGAATAAATATCAAGGAGTAAATCATTGACAATGTCTTTCTATTGGTAAAAAAAAATGCAACTGGTCGACCAATAAGAATGTCAGTCGACCAAGACGGCATCGACCGATTAGTCGACTAAACGACTAAAGTTGACAGCCCTAATTAGTAGATCAATTAATTAATCAATGAATTATCAATTAATCCTGCTAAAAAGCTTGCTTCTGTTTCTGTCACGGTTCATTCTATTTGCTCTATCATATATGATCTATCATTTAATAGCACAGCACATGTTTAGAGCCGCTCCAGAAGAGTCAGTGCTGAGGATTGGGTCACTGGTAATGTTTAGACATTAGAGGTTCGAGTCCAATTCATCGGATTTGCCGATTAATCGGCACCGATAGTTGATTGGTGGAACTATCGTTATCGGCAAAAATCCGCACCGATAGTTATTTCCTGGTTTCGTCCGTTGCTGGGGCAGCTGAGAAGTGCGCGCTGTCATTCATTACACAGTACGAGACAGCTGAGAAGGGTCTGCTGGCATCATGCAGTACAAGAGCGGCCTCTAGAGGTGTCATAAAAACTATCAACTGATGCCTCGTGTTGTTTATTTTGACACGTGACACTGCGCGCTGCACTGAGAGCGCGTGCTGTGTGGAGAGTGGAGATCGCTGACATCTGATGCTCGTGCTAAAGCACGGACAGCGAAAAGGTACACAGGAAATTTTGTCACATCATTATAAACTGATGAATTTGTTGACTAAATGCTGCATTAGTAGAGAAAGAACCGCACAACAGTATGTTTGTTTGCCTTCGAGAGTGGCTGAGAGGACGCACATTAGTAGTACCTCAAGCGGTTAAAACACTGACACAAAATACACCTAAGTCTGACCCGAATGTTTAATGTCACAAATTGTTACCATCTATTTGCATTAGTTTATATCCAGCTGGTCACTTTGATGCATTCATTATGCAGCGACGTTGCATATAAGCTAGAGACGTATGATAGCAAACTGATATGTTCATACACCCGACAAAAACAAACGAATCAGAGAAGCATTCGATTTCGGTTCTTTTTTCACCATCACTTTAATACATATTTATTTTGTATTAAATATTCATTAAGTTCTATAAAATAGAAGCAAATGTGTGAGACTATACATGTAATATTTATGTAATTTCAATGCTCTGGCTTTGTAGATATTTAAAGTTGGCCATCTTTAAGAAATAACACTCACAATAAAATTCCATATGTAACATTAGTCAAGTCAAGTATATTTATATAGCGCTTTTCACAACACAGATTGTATCAAAGCAGCTTCACAGTATCAATCAAAACAACATAACAACGTTTGTTTATTAGTGAAAAAGACATCCACGTTTGGAATGGCTGATCAATGGTATTAACTAAGGTTAAAAGAACAGTTAAACAGTTACATTTGGAATGTTTAATTTGTTATTTAGAGTATAATTTTTTTGTTTGTTTGAAAGAATGCCTTTTATTGACATGTTTTCATGGTTCATACAGTTTTTAAAAAATACAGTATTTTTATAATAAAGTTCAGCACTGTTTTACTTGGAGTGTTCTGTTTGTTTTTATCCAGTATCAATTTTCGGTCTGATTATTCGGTTATCGGCAAGTACAGCCCAACCTAGCTATCGTTATCGGTAAAATCCAATATCGGTTCAACCTCTATTAGACACCATTGAAATACCAATTATTTAATCTAATTTTGATACTACAACAAAAACTACCAGCCCAATTAATATGAATTTAAAATATTATTAACAGTAAACAGTCAGTAACAAAATAAGAACAAATAATTGAATTACAAAGCAGACAAATAAATACAATAGAACAAATAAAAGCTACAAATGAAATAGTTTTTTTTTCGGTAGATTGGTACAAACATTTGAATAAAGTAATCAAATAAGAAAAAAATTGCATATTCATTACTGTATAAATTAAATATAGATGGATATTTTTGTAAATTTGAAAAGGGTAGACTATTTAGTCAAGAGCAGTGAGTAATTTATTTGTCCTTGACAATTGGTATTTGATTAACATGAAAACACAGTAGCGGGTTTATTAGTGCTGCCCCTTTAAAGGGCACCTATTATGGAAAATTCACTTTTACATGGTGTTTGAACATAAATGTGACCTGATCCAGCAAAATGAGTCACAGTGAGTAAAAATTGAGAAAGAGGACCTCATAAGCTTTCAAATGATATCTTAGTAAATAATATCTTAGTAAAATGTATATCTTGTAAAGATATACACATTTGAATTCTGGTCATCTGCACTTTTTATCAAATTGAAAACCTGAGAAAATCGCCTTTAAAGTTTTTTTTGTTGTTGTTGATTTCTTTCAAAATCCATTGCATTTTAAGGGATAAACGATTTATTTTATAGCTTAATTTGAACAAATACATTAATATAATGCGATTTAACCAGGCTGAAGCTCAAATTATTTTACGTAATTATTTTTTGAAGCTCAAAAGATTGAACAGAGGTGCCAGAGAGAAATTCACTTTTCATACGGATTAGCCCACATAAGCAGAGAGCAGTCTGTTTTCTTTCGTTTTGAATGGTTCTGTTTAAAAGTAGACATTTCAATATATATATTTCTCAGGTCTGTTTGGCAAGTAGAATACCTTATACGCTGACTTTCGTTTCATGAGACGAGCTTCAGTTCACGTGCCGCCGCCTCCATGTAGTGATTAGGTCTATTGTCTGCAATATTTATTTCTTATAATTAAATCCTGGTAATTGGTTGATGAAACATTGATTTAAATTAAGATTAAATTATTTCAAAACGAAATTCACTTTAAAGAAAGGCTTTGTGCTTGCTTTCTGATTAGGCTCTGTGAAAGTATTAGTGCTGCTTCCAGAGAACGGTCACGTTCTAATCATAGTTTTTTCCTCATAAATGCAAACACGGAAAATAAAATAAAATGAAGATTTTATGTTCTGGGGAGAGTCAACCCTTCTTCATCCGGTGGGTAGGATTACTACTTTTGGTTTGTGCAGTGTAGCTAATTCAAATAGGCCTATTTATTAAAATATTTAATTATCTGGGAATTATGGATCTCCTCCATAACGCTGAAATTGCCCAATTTTTAACAATTTAGTAGCCTAATAATTTAACTAGTTTTGTGGTGTAGGTCTACGTATTTTATGACACTAACTCTTCAAATAATAATAATAGTAAATTAAAGATGTGGTAGCATTGGTTCTGGACTTGAAGGATAACGGCAGGAAATGAAGGGACGTGTCGTGATTCTGTCTTCACACCGCGAACAGGTTCGTGGATCTGAGTGTCGCGATCGTTACAGCCTTAGTTGTAAGCCTTAGTTAGTCTGGGTGATAAAACGATAACGACAATTATCGCAATATAATTTTTCTCGATAAAACGATATCAAGAGGTCGATAAATGTTCGATAATGTTTATACACCAAAAGCGGAACGAAACTCATTTTAACCGCGCGCCACACGGAGCATTTATCCGTT
>JAQIUQ010007494.1:65000-191209 GCA_030378365.1 Hybognathus amarus
GGCGGCGGGCTTAACTTAATGACTACAGAGTTGAGACGGTAAGAGCAAGTATCGGACATACTCTGTTTTAGTCGTTCATCCTCGGATGCGGCCGGCGTCACGTGCGCTGTTACAAAAAAGCTGTGGCGAACGATCAACTTGTCATTTTTGCCGCAGTCGTGCTGTGGCGTCGAAGATAAAGGCTTTACTCCATGTCAGCGCGCGCTGATTGGTATAGCGCACGCACCTCTCCCAAATCATCACAAGCAAGCACCACTGCTCCACCCCCGTTTCCCTTGTAAGCTGATATTAGTATTTAAACATTCTCTATGATATTATTTTTTTAAATGACACACTGTCTCTTGCTCTCTCATACACACGCACACATATATACTGTCTCTTTCTCTCTCACACATATGTAGGCTGAGTTATAAACTCTTTAGACTTTTAATGATTAGTGTTTTATTCTTAAAGTTCGGTTTGTAAGAAAAAAAATCCCTTATTTTGGGATGGATTCCGGGAATACTTCCTTATTTTTAATGTTCAATGTACGGTAAAAGTTTAATAATATATCAACTTGCTCCGCTGAGTACGTCACATTCTTCGTTGCTCTGATTGGCTTTAGCGCTATCCAATTGCGTGCAGAGAGAATTTGAAACAACCATTTATCCCGCCCTCGGATTGAGCCCTGTCACTGATGAGTTTCCAGACCTAAAATCTTGATGTAGGTCTGGCATGCCAGGCTAGAGATGTTGTTCATTGAGTCTATAATCTCTAAATATCTCCAAAGGCATGTGAAACTGCGGTCTTCCAACCTTTTACTATCG
The DNA here is from genome assembly GCA_030378365.1 of Hybognathus amarus. Classification (NCBI taxonomy): domain Eukaryota; kingdom Metazoa; phylum Chordata; class Actinopteri; order Cypriniformes; family Leuciscidae; genus Hybognathus; species Hybognathus amarus. The sequence goes on from JAQIUQ010007494.1 coordinate 65,807, forward strand.
TGTCCATTGATTTGATTAATATGCGTGAGGGAGAGAGCAAGACAGCGCTTGTGTTGTTTGAAGACATGAGAGTGCGCGAGCGTGTCCGGCACGCTCTCTGCTCTCCTTATGCGCCCTATCAAGCGCAGCAGTTTCTATTCTAAATCACCCACCAATCAAAATAGGCTTCTGACGGACAAAAATTTGCTTTGGCACATGCCAAAAAGCGGACGATCTGACAGATTGAGAAGAGTAACTACTGAAACTTAAAACAGAGCCGGCCTCTATTTGAGACCGGCTTTTATTTACCCAAACCTGCAGCCACACCAGGTATGTAGAAAGACAAACTATTTGGGACTCACTATTATTTGAAGTTTTACGTTAAATCTTCCAAATCTCTTGACCCATCGTCTCTTTCCTCGGTATAATTTTCCGTCGCTCTACATACATCATCTGGTATCATTAAACCGATTGGCTATGAGCTATGTACAGACGCATTTGATAGACATTCGTAGCACCCAATAATACGGCTCTGGGCATTCGTAAACCATGCCTCAAATACGAGAAAATGAACATGTGGTTTCCAGACTACGTTTCATTCTCAATGATACGTGGCCTGGCATTAGCGAGACTTTTCATTCTCAATGATACGTGGCCTGGCATTAGCGAGACTTTTCATTCTCAATGATACGTGGCCTGATATCAGCAATCACCTTCAGCTGTACTCGAGTAAAATTTAGCAAGGGTATCTGTAATTTTTGCTCAAGTAATAAAGCTGTGACTCTGTCCGTCTCTGGTAGTAAGTTTCTTGGAAAAATCTATTTAAATCATGCAAATTAGCTCAACACTATAGGCCTAATAGCCTCTATGCACGATCGCTTCCGGGTTTGTCTCAGCACGCCCAGTTACATCCGGTGCTGCGTCTGTATATGGTCAGAAGCCGGTTTTGCGTTAGGTGGAGATAGTGCCAAATTACACTTGCTGTTAATAAAAACGTCCTGCGGTTAAAGTGAATGATGTTAACAACACTGTGAGGCATTTAGCTGTCACACAAGAGTGAAAAAGAGAGTTATTTAAATTATATATTTCGAAGCTACATCAACAACTTTGAGGGTTAGTATTCTCTAATATTGTACGAAATTCGACTAGCGAATCAGGGTTTCTAAAATCGTTTCTGAGAAATCGGACCCAGGTGAAAAAGAAGTATACTGAGTGCACTAAAAAAAACTTAAATACAAGAAAGTATATTTGTAGTGCATTCTTTCTTTTTGTGCTAAATAAAAGTGTAAAAATTATACACTATAAATACAGTAATTTAAAATATACTTTTACTTAAGCAGTACTTAAGTGTAATTGCTAAAGTATATTAAATACCATTGATATTTTAAATGTATTTTTAGTGGATTTTTTTTGCCTTTTAATATATTTCTAACAAGTATATTAGAAGTACATTGGCAATAAATATGAGCTTAATTACACTTTAAAGAAATATGTTAAACACAAGCATAATTTTAACATATTTAAAACAAATGCACTATAAGTACATTGGTAATAAATATATATTTAATTGTACTTTTATGAAATATGCTACACCCAAGCATATAGTTTTAATATATTTCTAAAAAGTATACTAAAAGTACATTGGTAATAAATATATGCTTAATTATACTTTTAAGAAATATGTTAAACACAAGCATAATTTTAATATATTTCTAATAAGTATATACTATAAGTACATTGGTAATAAATATATGCTTCATTACACTTTGAAGAAATATTTTCAACACAAGCATTTTTTTATATATTTCTAACAAATGCACTATAAGTACATTGGTAATAAATATATGCTTAATTATACTTTTATGAAATATGCTACACACAAGCATATTATTTTAATATATTTCTAAAAAGTATACTAAATGTACATTGGTAATAAATATATACTTAATTACACTTTTAAGAAATATCTTAAACACAAGCATAATTTTAATATATTTCTAGCAAACGCACTATAAGTACATTTGCAATAAATATATGCTTAATTATACTTTTAAGAAATATGCTAAACAAGCATATCATTTTAATATATTTCTAAAAAGTATATACTATAGTACATTGGTAATAAATATATGCTTAATAATACTTTTACGAAATATGCTAAATACAAGCATAATTTTAATATATATCAAAAAATTATACTACAAGTACTTTGGTAATAAACATATGCTTAATTACATTTTTAAGAAATATGCTAAACACAATCATACAATTTTTGTAAAGTTTTAGTGTATTTAAACAAAACATTGTTGCTCTTTGTGTAAGAACATAGCACAATGGTTAAGCTTTTAGTATGTTTAAAGTACTTTTTAAACACTTAGGCCTACTGCAATATATTTTAATATTTATATATTTATAATTTTCTTATTTTTTGGGGAAAATACATTTATAATGTAGAAAACTTAATGTGTTATGTAACAGATTTTGAAGTGATAATTCTTCTCATTCGTTTTTGCATACATTTTTGGTAGTACTGTTAGTTTAATTTAGGTTTAAGAAATGTACTTATCTTATTAAGGAGGGACTTTTATTTTGACGGGGCGAAAAAGGAAGTAAGGGAGAGCACGCTGTTGATGGCAGAGGGGGAGACCACGCAGTTGAGTTTTGAAGGCTATTAAAGTTTAACAGTGATAAGCACCCCTCGGAAAAAGCACACGGTCAGAATATACATTTGTTTATGGTTTGTTGTTATTAAGATCTTTATTTTACTGTATGTTATTGGTAATATAACGGAGATGAATTGTACGTGTAATGCAAGCTTTTGTATTTCCTTTGTTCAGCTTTTACAGTGATTTGTGAGGTGAGTATTGAGATAATTATTAGAGTGAAACGGACTCAACAAACTTCATCAACATCAGTAAAGTTTTGTCCATCATTCGGGAGGGGTCTGCTACATATTAACATTTGTCAACTATTATAAAGCATTGCAATAAGCCTACTTAAAATGAAAGTTGTTCACTTTTGCTTGTAATTCCTTGTAATAGTATCCTTTGAATAATGTTTAAAAAATTAAAGTATTTTTCAATAAAGGAATGCTGTTTGTTTGTACATTACATACCTGTACTGTATTGTATCTGTGGAATCCTTTTAAACTATGGGTTACATTTTCTTACAATAAAAAAATTGAAGCTGAAATAGTATGTTAAAAGCATATTTTAGTTCATCTTCAGTGTGTCTAAAAATAGCATAGTTAAGTTGATCTTAAGTTTATCTTAAGAAGTACTAAAAAAACTGTAATTAATGTGTGCAAATGTAGCATTTTAAGTACATTGGATGTATTTGTATACTTTAATCAAATGTATTTTAGTGTACTTTTTTGATAGAAATACACCTTAAGTATAATTTTTATATATTTATAGAATGTTATTATATTGTAAGTTATTAATATAATTAAAATGCATTAAAATGGGTTTTAGTTATCCTAAAAGTGGTAACAAAATACTTTTTAAGGTTTACATATTATATTAAAAATATATTTAAGTTTATTTGCAGTGTCAAAACAGTACAGTTGAGTACACTTAATTGATCTTAAGTTTATCTTAAGAAGTACTAAAGTTAAGATTTTAGTATATTAAGTACAAAATAAGTGCATGAAAATAGAGCACTTTAAGTACATTATGTAAGTGTACTGAGTGCACTTTAATAAAATGTTTTTAGTGTACTTTTTTGACAAAGGAATACACCTTAAGTATAATATAAATATATTTAGAAAATATTATTATATTTTAAATAATTTATTAGTATAATTAAAATGCATTTAAAATGGGTTTTAGACATACTAAGTGGTAACAAAATATATTTTTTAAAGGTTGAAATAGTATACTAAAAATATATTTAAATTCATCTTCAGTGTGTGTCAAAATAGCACAGTTGAATACACTTAGTCGATCTTAAGTTTATCTTAAGAAGTACTAAAGTTAAGCTTTTAGTATATTAAGTACAAAATAAGTGTGCGAAAATAGAGCACTTTAAGTACATTATGGAAGTGTACTAAGTGCACTTTAATAAAGTGTTTTTAGTGTACTTTTTTGACAAAGGAATACACCTTAAGTATAATATAAATATATTTAGAATATATTATTATTAAATTTTAAATAATTTATTAGTATAATTAAAATGCATTTAAAATGGGTTTTAGATATACTAAAAGATATTACCTTAAGAAGTACTAAAGTTTAGCTTTTAGTATATTAAGTACAAAATAAGTTCACTGAAAATAGAGCACTTTAAGTACATTATGGAAGTGTACTAAGTGCACTTAAATAAAATGTATTTTAGTGTACTTTTTTTTTCACCTGGGGATTTTATTAAAGTTTTGCCTCTATACACTTGGTCTGCAGAACACGCTTTCCGAAAGTAGAGACGCTGACTGAGATTCTTTCAGACACACGTCATCAAGGTTTGTGCATAGAGGCTATTGACTTATGGCCAAGAAGCCATAAAGTCACAAGTAGAAAAAACAGGGGCCAAATAACTGAGCATTCATGTCCATTCAGTAAGTGATATAGGGAATGCCAGAAACCAAGAGCCACAGAGAAGGAGTCGAGGATAAAATAAAATAAGAGAAAACATAAAATAAAAAACACTCAACCCTCCCCCTGAGGCTTGTGTCCCTCTGTGACCTGAAGACTATACCGGCGGGGTTATACTCCCTGGCAGGTACTACCAAGCCAGGCAGTTTTCAGGTTAGAGGCCAGTCTAAAAGCAGCATTGCCATCACCCATTGGCAGTAGGATGATTGGATGAAAATTGGGCCGATTTGTCATACATATGAAGTAGGGTGCAACGGATCAAAAATCATCACGTGATTGGATCGTTTCTCGAATCAGAGTCACGTATTCGGATCATTTTTCGGATCAGCAAAAAAAAACAAAAAAACAACCGACTATGGCATCATGTCTCATGATTGTGCAACTAGGGGCTGCTTAAATGCCCGGTGATAAGCGGTTGTTGAGCAGCCTCCGTTTTCACTCCTGTCAGTGAAACACCGGGTGATGTCGCTTCAAATGCGTGGCCATGTTTAACGTGTTTCCACTGGCTTTCTTGTGCCACAGTGCCGTACACACTCGGTTTTATCTACTAACCTCTTTCCTTCATGTTATATTTGATGGGAAACCCAAAATGGTCCCATTTAGGTGATTTAAATGACGCAGGCGTTCAAGCTTCTGCTTCCTCCGCTCGCCATGACGAAGCTTTGTGTTGACTGAACATGCGCACATTATTTTTTTTTCATAATCAATCCGAGGATCACGTGTGTGCTCGAACCGAAGACATTGATCCAACGAATCACGGAATCAATGATGATCCGTTGCACCACTAATATGAAGGGTGTTTCTGCCAATGCAAATTATGACATATTCAATAAGTGTAGAACTCATGTGCATATTCAAATTCATTACAAAAGAAACTTGTAATACAAAAAAAGTTGCTTTTCATGTATACTTTTTATACAATAATTTTTATTGTGGTAGGAATAAAGGAAAAAGTTAAGCCTATGTGGGTGTATTTTGGGCATATTCGATTAGTGTATAGCTCATTTGCATATTAAAATTAAATTTTCAAAGAGACCTGTAATACAAAAATGTTTACTTTTCATGGGTACTTTCATTATGTAAAGTTTCATTTTGATAGGAGTAAAGGAAAAAAATAGCCCCATTGGGGTGTATTGTTGTCTGGCCTTACTGGCACACATCTCGGATTGATGCGAATTAAACATATTTCCTCAACTAGGATCTCTTAGGACTTTTAGTATGTTGTTCTGGACACCTCATAGAAATGATCTATGCTGAAAAAATTCTTTTACAATTAGTCTGTCATAAAACGTTACTTTGCCTGGACTATAGGGCTGTCAAACGATTAATCACGACTAATCGCATCCAAAATAAAAGTTTGTGTTTAAATAATATATGTGGGTGCACTATGTATTGGGGCTGACTTCTAATAGTCGAGGATTCGACGATTTCAACTTCGGAGAGGTCTGATTCGACTATGAACGTTATAGTTCAAATAGTACACGGCCAGTTCAACCTCATATAAATCAAGCTTACAAGCGCTCACACTTAACAGACACACTGTCCCCGGAGCTGCGTGCGTGTCACAGAATGTTTAGAAGTGCTCCTCGTTCACAGTAACCGGGTCGTCCCATTCAAAACAGCCAGCCGTTGCGGTCAGCGAGCCGCCGCACATTGAATACTCATATGAGACAGGCTGCGAATGTAAGTTACGTGTCCGCTCCAGCACACTCACACTAGCCTAATAAACGCCTCACCTCTGGCGCCGCGCACTCGCTACATTCCCAGCATATCTAGTGGATGCATAACAAAAAATCTTTAAGTTTTAGGAGGCAAAATATATATATATTTTTTAATTCTGTGAATTACACTGCTCAAATCAGATGAGGAAAGGTTGGCTTTTCACAAAACATAAAATATTATTTTTGTGTTCACAGAGGAAAAACAATGTTACAGATGTGACAGTTCTCCGACGACATGAGCGCTCTGAAGCAGCACTTAAAGACTGCTTTAAAACTTTCACAGACCTCAAACAGAAAAGCACAAGGCCTTTCTTTAAAGTGAATTTCGTTTTTTATCATTTTTTCTTGATTTTAATTAATGTTTTATCAACCAATTGTCTTGATTTGATCAATAAGAAGGAAAAGCAGACAATTACTGATTATCAACTCAACTTAACTTAATTCATAGAGCACTTTCACGACCACAAGTGGAACCAAAGTGCTGTACAAAAGGAATAAAATAGAAAGTAAAATAAAGACATAAAAACAAAGCAAGCACAAGGCATATGACATAAAAACTTACAAAGGATTATCAAATGCTAAAGAGAACAAGTAAGTTTTAAGCGCACTCTGAAAAACACCCAATGAAGGGACAGGATTTTACAGACAGGGGAAGGTCATTCCAGAGCCTAGGAGCCGCAACAGAGAAAGCCCGATCACCTTTACCTTTCAAACGGGAACGTGGAACCATGAGAAGCAATTGATCATTTGAGCGCAGAGATCTGACCGGATTGACAGCGGCTGATTAAATCAGTAACATACTCAGGTGCTAGGCCATTCAGGTGCAGGCAGTCATCATCCACACACCCCTTATTTCCAAATAAAATCATCTCGTGTCTTATCCTCATTTAATTGGAGAAAGTTATTCGCAAGCCAACGCTTAACTTCGGCCAAACATGCATGGAGAGACTGAATGGCACATTTATGCCCATGTTTCAATGGTAAGTAAATTTGAGAATCATCCGCATACAGATGATACTGAATCCCAAATTTCTCAAAAATCGAGCCTAGAGGGAGCATATAAAGTGAAAATAAAATTGGTCCCAGTATAGATCCCTGTGGAACCCCACACACAAGAGGGGCAACAGAAGAAGAATATTCCCCTAAACTGACTGAAATGATCCTATCCTTCAAATACGAAGAGAACCATTTCAGAACTAAGCCCTGAATACCAACCTGATTCCTGAAGACGATTAATGAGAATGTTATGATCCACTGTATCAAAAGCCGCTGTAAGATCTAACAAAAGCAAAACAACACGGTTTCCAGAATCAACACCTCGTAGGATATCATTAGAGACCCTCAGAAGAGCAGATTCTGTACTATGACCAGCTCTAAAACCTGACTGGAATTTTTCGCGATATTACTCCTCATTAAATAGTCATTAAGCTGTGCATGCACAATTTTCTCCAGTATCTTTGAAATAAAAGGTAATTTTGAAATTGGACGAAAACTACTCATGTCAAAGGAGTCTAGGCCATTTCTTTTTAAAAGGGGCTGAATAACCGCATGCTTAAAACTGAACCGGAACAACACCAGATGACAAACTAGAATTCATAATAGACAGAATGGTTGGGCCAATTGAATCAAGTACCTTCTTAAACAGAGAAGAAGGGAGCACATCACCAGGAGACCTGGTGGGCTTCATATTGAGCAGTTATATCATTTATCTGCTGCAAAGAAACCGGCATAAAACTGGTTAGTTGGTTCGTAGGGTCACCATGAGCGATAAAATCATTGTCAACAGATGATATCTGAGATCTAATTCCTTCAACCTTACCAATAAAAAAGTTTAAGAACTCTTCACATAACTTAGCAGAAGGAGTGAAAGAAGGAGTAGCAGTAGGATGAAGAACAGCATTTACAGTTGAAAAAAGTACTCTAGAACTATTGCCGTTTCTGGAGATGATGTCAGAAAATAATTTGATCTAGCCAATTTAACAGCTCTTTGATACTCATTCAAACGGTTCTTCAAAATTTCATAAGAAACTTGTAATTTATCTTTAACCCATTTGCGTTCAGCCCTCCTACACTCCTGCCTAAGAGCACGGGTAGTACTATTCAACCAGGGCTGAGATTTGACTTTTTCCCCCTGACTTTGACAGGAGCCACAACATCTAAAATCTCTAAACAAGAAGAGTTAAACTGATCAACCAACTCTTCTACACCTATACAGGGAGAGTGTGACAATCAAAGAAAAAAAAGAAGAGACATTAAAAGCAGCTGAAAAACTGCTAGCTGTGCATGGATTGAGTATGCGAGATGAAACCGAGGCCGAAACAATACTACACGGCGCACCACAAGGAAAGCTAGTATTTAAAATAACAGTCTTATGGTCAGAAAAAACAGTATTGACAATTTTCACACTATCAACAAAGAATCCCTCAGATAATACAAGGTCAAGCGTATGACCACGTTCATGAGTTGGACCCAAAACATGTTGCAAAAAAATCAAAAGACTCTAATAAATTTAAAAATTCTTTGACCAGGGGCTTTGAAGGGCAGCACACATGTATATTAAAGTCCCCCAAAATTAAAAATATTGTCAAAAGAAGGGACAATTCCAGATAAAAGTTTAGAGAACTCCTGTATAAAATCCCCATGAAAGTTAGGGGGTCTGTAAATCAATACACATAACACAGATTTAAAAGAATTAAGCGTAATTAGCTGAGATTCAAAAGTGCTATAGGACTCAGAAGGTGAAAGTCTACACTTAAACTTGTCTTTAAAAACAACTGCAAGACCCCCGCCTCGGCCAATCAACCTAGGGGTACTAAAAAAACTGCAACCAGGAGGAGAAAGTTCAGAGAGAGAAGTCATCTCACCAGCATTAAGCCAGGTCTCAGTAACAAATAAAAAATCAATTTCTTGAGAAAGAAAAGATCGTTCAAAATAAAGGTCTTATTTGCCAGAGATCTCGTTAATCAACGCCATTGTCACTGGGAGTAGGATCGGAAGAGGATTTCAGAGAGGAATCACAAAATGTTACCGGACTCCCGTCACGTAATAGAGAACGAAGATTCCGATGATCAGCTCCTCCGATCTGCAGACTTCCGCCTTACGTACACCATCCGCAAAGACTGAGGCATCAACGACGATGACGGGAAGACAGGCACAATGTGTGAACATCTCAGGCTCACGACCACGGCCTCCGCCATTGAAGAGGCAGGTCCGATGACTGGAAACTTTCCGATCCTCTTTGATCTCACAAGGACTCCAGCACGCTGACCGCACCTCTTTCGCCGTTTCCTCCGCATGCACAGACATCCCGGCAGGTAACACATTTTCCTCAATATGATTGGCACAGGATACGAGTGCAGATGCCAATCATCTCTGGGATCACAAATAAACAATCGGACACAGCCGATCGAATATTCAATAGCGTCATGCGATCATATACCAGAGGGGAGCAAACAGAGCGCGTGATAAAACAAACGAGAAACATTAAAAATAAAAGAGACAAGGACAGACTGTGGCAAGCCGGCAAACATCCTGGCGCCATCTTGGTCATCCAAGGTCAAGGCACGGAGGCACCGAAGCTCGTCTCATAAAAATAACTACTGCAACTCAGCGTATAAGTATAAGTCTACTCCACAGACCTAAATATCTATATTGAAATGTCTACTTGGTAAATAGAACGATTCAAACCGAAAGAAAACGTAATGCTCTCTGCTTATGAAATTAACTGTGCGTTTCTCTCTGGCGCATGCACCTGCGAAGATCGCACAGCATCGTCAACTTCATCTTTTTAATAAACAATCAAAATGTCTCCTTGCTATATATTTGTTCTTTGTGACAGCTTTTTATTTTCGGCAGCGCCGCTGCTACCCTTAGGCTAAAGCGTTAAGTTACAAGTTACATGCCCACCACCCCTTAAAAAACATGATTGCGTGATAAAAACATGAAAAATACTAGGCTACCTAAACATAGCCTAACTGTTTAGAAAAAAAAACACAGAACGAATAGCCTAATGCGCATACGTCCATCTCTTTTGTTTGAAATGGAAAAAATATAGCTGCTAGACCTATCTAAAAAAAAAAAAAAGTTTAGACTATCAGTCGACTACGGCAAAATCTGAACGAATCAGATTCAACTATGAAAATCCTTAAACGAAAACAGCCCTGACTGTGTATATATATATATATATATATAAATAAAAACACACACATGCTTCATACTGTATATAGATTTATATATAATTTATATTATATATAAATATTTTATTTATAAATGATTTTTTTCTTAAATACACAAGCATGTGTGTGTATTTATACATAAACAAAATAATTATACACAGTGCACCCACACATATTATGTAAACACAAACTTTTATTTTGGATGCGATTAATCGTTTGACAGCCCTAACGCCCACATCTAGAAAGAATCGACTGTCACAACCACTGAGTCGGCGCTGTTGGCCTTAGTCGACTAGTCTGGAAACAAAATTATGATGTGTGTATATATATATATATTTTTTTTTTCTGAACTATCCCTTTAAGTACAAGCGGCAGTACTATATACCGTATTTCTGCACCTTCAATGAATGACCTATTTTAGAAAATTTTTCAAACGTTAGACTGGGTTTGCGTTATGCATCCACTATATGTGCTAAAGGGAATGTAGCGAAAGAAAAAAAAGAAAAAATGTTTGTTGAAACATGATCATCCTAAGGCGCCCTCAGCCACACGCTTAATTACTTAATTACTGATTATTAGATTGAATTGATGATTATTGTCGACTCTTTTCCGGGGGTTGCGTTACGTCGGGCAAGTGCTCAGCTGCTGTCGCGTTGATCAAAAATGAAGCGGTATAAATAAACCCTCTGGTCCACAGGGACGAACACAGAGAAAGCAACAAAATAAAAAAAAAGTCCAGTATAAAGGTAAGCCTTCTCATCTCAGACATTAAAGTGTCAAACGAAATAAATGTACTTCCCGGTGTAGCATACTTGAGATTCCCGGTGACCGACGTGCTTTTTGGGCTCATACATCTCATAGCCTACTTTTATTTTATTTTTTTATCTTAACGGCCCATAAAATTTGTACATAGCAGGGCTCCAGACTGCGACCAAAATTGAGTGTGCGACTGAATTTTACATCCAGTCGCACATGTGTGCGACTAGTAAATTTCCCACACGTTAAATGCACTAGTTAAGCAAGGAAGGGGCACGTCAATGAATCCGTGACAGATAGCACGCTGTAAACGTCTGTGGGAAGGAGACGGAGACAAATATCACAACCTGCTATGAGCGTCTGAGCAATAAGCGATCTATCGACTCGTTACCAAGCAGCGAATGCAAACAAAATGAAAGTGGAATGAAAAGATGCTAACGTTACTCATATATGCTTCACAACCGTTTATTAGTTTGGACCAATAATAGACAGAGCAGCGCATAGCCTTTTTTATAACGTTATCTATGGAGCAGCGCCCCGAGCCACTGACAGTAAAATAAAGCCCCGGACTTGCCAGTCGTGGGCCGATCTCGCTCACGCAACACTGTTAGGAGATCCAGTGAAGAAATCCATTGAATTCGCCTCAGAATGAATAACATCATCGCTGACGAGATCCAGTGAGAAACATTCAGATTCGGCGCAGAGTTTTGTTATAAACAATATCAGACCAAACACCGCTGACGTGGAAACCAGGAGAAACACTTATAGAAGGCTTTCAGTCCACAAATCAGCAACATTCACCATGGATTTAGGCTAATGTAGTAAGTAACTATAACCATAAATATGATAATGTGACAGAAATACTTTTTCTAGCACTTGAAAACTATAAAATCATATTTAAATGCTTTTTTAAATGTATTTTTTTATGTGATGACCAACACATTTTTTTGTTCATCCTTCAAAGATTGTCCTTAAACGAAAAATGTTAAGATGTTGGATAACTCTTATTTAAACACTTATTAAAAAAAACAACAAAAAAAACATTGTAAACAGTAGGATGTTTTTTGGCTATTTTCACTCCTTAATATACATGTTTTCACTCCTTTTGTTTTTTAATTAATATTAAGACATTATTAAGTACGCTTGAGTATGAACACAAAAAACTGCGCTAAAAACGGTGACGAATAACGCGCGCTGATATTTCGTCCCGGTGTGTACGGGCCTTTAGTCTGGAGCCCTGCATAGCCCATTCGTTTTGTTTTGCTTAATTGGCAGCATTGGGTTGCTTATAAGTATTACTTACAAGTATAGAAATTTGTACAAAACTAATTATGAAAGTGTCTTTTATTTTTCATTGCATTTGTTTTACAATATAGCCTATTATGTTGAAGTGTAGCCTAATGCAGACAGACACTGTAACTAATTAGAGGTTTGAAAAATTTAAAAGGTTTAAAAGAATTTAAAAGAAGATTTAAAAATGAAAGTAAACATTAAAATGCACAACATTGGGGACTCCGAAACCTCCTTAGTTGTAGCAGCCAGGTAGTAATTGTAATTTATCTACAAGTTACATTACATTACACAGATAAAACAATGCAGCTATGTAGGATGATAGAAATATCCTTGAACGCTTATTTGTAGCATTTGTATGAACAATTTATTACAGATCCTTCAATTTGTTGAAGTTTTGGAGTGATTATAAGAGCATTTTTGTTTAGTTTAATAAATACTCATCATCAGTTTTGGGCATGTTACTTAAAAAAAAAGTAATTAGTTACATTTACTAGTTACTTCTCACAAATTCTCCCAGAGTTAGTAACTGAATTAAATGATTATAAAACTAATTACCAGGGAAAGTACCTATTGCATACAAGCGGAGTACCTATTGCGTATCAAAAGCAGATCGTGGTTACTATCCGTGATATCGCACACCCCTAGAATAAACCATTTAACGACTAGTCATGATCGACTGTTATGCAAAACTAGTCAACTGGCAAAAGTCAGCAGTTGTGAAACCCTAGAAAGAACCCAAGCGTCGTTCAGAGAAGTAGTCCCACCCGAATGGGCTTTAGTGATCTTTAAACTCACAGAGATAACGCAGTCTGCAACAGGCTTCTTGAGGGCACTCTCAGCAGTCTCCTTGAGTTTGGTGAGGAGCATCGCAGTGACCTGTTCAATGCTGAACACCTTCTCCTCCTCCATGTACATCACCTAACAACGACATCATAGACAATACGACTGTTAAAGGACAGAAACAGCTCACAAACATTCACACATTCACTGCACAACAGAACTCTGTGCTTGGCTTTACTGCCAAAACTAGACCTTTAAACAATGCTGGCACAGATCAGTCATCTCACAACATGTTGTGTTTGCACATGGAAATTAAATCTCGCTTTGCTTGATCACGACTTTCAGCTACCTTTATGCCCGTTGTGCCCGATGGCATCTGTGCCAGGTCATAAACGAGACTGGACTTCATGTTCTGGACAAATGGATCTGAGTATGCCCGACCATGGAAACGCTTGAATCCTTGGACAGTGTTTTTGCAGTTGGTGACCATCTGTGTTTCAAAGGAGGAAAGATTACAAACATGAAGACTGTGTGAAGGCCGCCTTAAAGGGATACTTCACAGTTTTTTCACATTAAACCATGTTATTAGTTAAGGGAATAAAAGTTTAATATGAAAAAACGGTGGAGTATCCCTTTAAGGATACATTAAAAAAACCACATCACATACCTGGCTTTTTGCTGCAGCTCCAATAGATCGATTTCGTGGTCCAAAAGACACACATGCTCTGTAGTGAAACACAAATAGCCAATCAAATGACTGTCCTGGAATTATATATAATTTTCAGAATCATTGCTACAGTCACATGATCCTTAAGAAATCATTCTAATATGCTGATTTTGAAACCTGATTCGTTGCTGAATAAAAAGTTAAAAATAGAAATCTATTCTAACAAAAGAAATCTTTACTATCACTTTTTTAAAATCAATTTAACACATCCTTGCTGAATAAAAGTCTTAATGTATTTAAAAATAATAATAATATTAATAATAATTAATTAATTTACTTTCAAAATTACTGGCCCCAAACTTTTGTTGAAAAAAGATTCCTATTTTAAATAAATGCTGTTCTTTTTCAACTTTTTTTCATAAAAGTATCCGATCACAGGTTATACGCAGAACAACTGTTTCCAACATTGATAATAAATCAGCGTATAAGAATGAGGTGACACTGAATACTGGAACAATGGCCCTAAAAATGAGTAAATTATGTTTTTAAAATATATAAAAAAGAAATCCATTATTCTAAATTGTAATTATATTTCACAATATTGCTGTATTTTTGCTGATTTTATTATAAAAAAGTAATGTTTCCAAACTTTTGAGCAGTACACATAATATGTGGAGCTTCAGGTTATTGTACTTTTATTGTATTTAGATCGACACATTTTTTTATGTATTTTCATGTTATTCCATCTATATAAATCGATTAATTATATTGATATAATATTATTATATCAATATAATTAATCGATTTATATAGATGGAAATAAGCATGAAAATACATAAAAAATGTGTCGATCTAAATACAATAAAAGTACAATAACCTGAAGAGAAAGGGAAAACATTTAATAATGAAGTGCTACAAGTTGCTGCTGTTTCACAATCTACACTAATTAAAAAGTACCATTTATAAACAAAATAGTATGGTAATTTTGACCATGATATTTGAATGTTGCAATCACGCAGCAGCACTAGGAGGCTCCTCACTGTCAGATCAATGTCCGTCACAGACAAAGAGCCAGTTAACTGCAGATTTCCAGGTAAAGGTTGGCGTGATCAATACTCTGTATGTATTTGAGTTATGGATGAGTTAATAAAGCAGACTCACGGTGTGCATCGGTCGCTGTATTCATTGGCCACAGTCTCGATTCCTCCGGCTCGAGCTACCGCTACATAGCAGTTCAGAAAACCCAAGTCAAAACCCACTACTGACATCTTAAAAACAATGTGATTACTCAAATACAATAAGCCCGAACACAAATGTGGACTAGATGGTCGATCTGTAAAATGTGAGTAGTAAATAAGACGGTTTTAATTCATTATTCTACTGTAACTTCTTGGAGGAATGAGGCTGCGGATGACAAACGCCGCTCATGAAAAAACAGGACCACTTCCGGTTCAAGGCGGAGCTAAAAGGTCTAACTCAAAGGTTCTTATCTAAATTCCTTTGAATTTTAATGGTGTTTTTTTGTACTTCTGTTTACAATCGGTTTAAATATTAAAAATGACATGTTTGACATGACATGTAAACATGTTTAAATATTTATCTATATTCTTAATAAATTTATTTGAAAAATGTATTTAGGTATTCTTAGCACAGAGTTTGCTAATCATCTTTTTTTGTCTCTTTAAGAGTGGTCTTGACTTTAAGTCATACGTACATATTACATAAAATATAGTCGTGTCTTATTTGATAAAGTTAGACTGACAAACACGTGGCTAACTGCTAGTTGGTCATACTAGTTCTTAAAATACAATCTTGAGATAATGCCTATGTTTACGCTACTGGCCCCTAATTTTACACAATACTATAAACGAAAAAAAAGCTCTTGATTTAAGCATGACAACGGTCGGTATCTCAAGCAAGGGGTAATCCATCAGGAGGAAGCTGAAGCTGCCTCAAGGGGCCGCCATTGTAGCGGGCTATCTCCTGCTGTTAGCATCCCATTGACTCCCATTCATTTTGGCGTCACTTTGACAGCGAATAACTTTACATTTGAGGCGTCCAAAGACTCCATTTGTCCATTATTTATTTCTAAAGAAACACGGCAATGTATAAAAGGCTCCATTACTTTGTATGTTACGTTACGGCCCCGTAGAAGCCGTTCTTGTAAAAATAGGCTAAAAAATGCGTCATAACCACTCGACTGTCCGTCGCGCAGTAGAGAAGTTACCGTATACACAGGAGGAGAAGCTCGCACAGCCTTGCAGGCAATCTTTTACTGTCTTAAAGTCAGCCCATGGCATAGATAGAAGCAAAATGACAAAATAATTAATCAGAATACTTACAAAAAGTTGCTCCAGGTCGCGCTTCGCCGTCTCTTTGCACGAGTAAAATTTGTGTAGGCACAGCTACTAGACGATTTACAACCGTCAGTCAGTTTGCTCACGTGACATCTACGTCGTTGAGCCTGCGCAGAACGCTCGGCTATCAGGAAGTGAGTGCCCATGTTGAGCTTCAGCTCTCTCCGTTGAAATCAACGGGGTCGCTGTGTCCATTTCTTTTTCTGTCTATGATCTCAAGTAGGGAAGGGTTGTTGGACCTTTTCTTTGAAAGTAAACTTGTGACGGCGCTGACCCGGATGTTCTCCCACGCGCCTCTCAGCTGTCTCGTGATGAGGTCTCTGGGCTGTATTGTCACTCGTACAAAAACAATAGCACTGAGATTATCCAGACATGCTCTCAACAGAAGGCTTCCACACGTCTACAGGATAGACTGTCAGGCTTTGCGATGCTTTGGCACAGATCATTCACAGAGCTCGAAACTATATTACATCACAACTCCCATCTTCTATGTCAATGCGTGTCCTCACATTGGTCATGTGTATTCAGCTGTCACTGCAGACTGTCTGCACAGATTCAAACACTTACAGGGATACAACTCCAGATTTGCCACAGGTACGTTTTATACATTGTCTAACTGTATTGCGTGACTTACAATACTTAAATACATCGGGCTATTTGCATAAACTGATGAGACTCTTACAAGTTATCTTTATATAAAAGATCTTTAAAGGAGCAGTTCACTTAAAAAAAAATTGCTGATAATTTACTCATCCCCATGTCATCCAAGATATCCATGTCATTCTTTCTTCAGTCGAAAAGAAATTAAGGTTTTTGATGAAAACATTCCAGGATTTTTCTCCATATAATGGACTTCAGTGGGAACCAAATGGTTCAAGGTCCAAAAGACACTTTCAGTGCAAACTGTTCAAAGTGCTTTAAACGATTCCAGACGATGAATAAGAGTCTTATCAAGCAAAATGATCACTCATAAAAAAAAAAATGCCAACGGACAGAAAGCTCAAGTTTCAACAAAAAGATCTTCATTTGTATTTTGAAGATAATGGAAATCTTACAGGTCTAGATCAACATGAGGGTGAGGAAATGATGACAGAATTCTCATTTTTGGTTGATCTATACCTTTACCAATATGAGTGTTTATGCAACTGGCCGCAGAGATCAGTTTGTTGAAGTAAGGTTGTTTGTTTGTGCCCTGCAGGTACAGATGAACATGGTCTCAAAATCCAACAGGCAGCGAGCAATGCTGGTAAAGACCCTCTGAACTTCTGCACTGAGGTATCAGAGAGTTTTAAGCATGTTTTCCAAAGATGTGGTATTTTATACACGGACTACATTCGGACAACAGAGAAAAGACATCGACAGGCTGTTGAACACTTCTGGACTGTTCTCCATAGCAAAGGCTTCATCTACAAAGGCACTTATGAAGGCTGGTACTCCACTCCAGATGAAAGTTTTCTTACACCAACTCAAGTCACTGACAGAACAGACTCCGAGGGACGACAGATCAAAGTATCCACTGAGAGCGGCCACAAGGTACCATCCATCCTGTTCTTGAATTAAAGCCTATGTCAGTTTGCATCTATTAGTTTTCAATTTGGGATGGGGAGGATGCTAACAGGGCCATAGAAAAAATAGGAATAGTTTTTTTAAAGCGATTAAAATGTAAAAATTATATTAAAATGTATAAAAAAATATAGAAATTCTAGAAATAAATGAATAATACAATTATATTAAACTAGATATATTTTAAAATGCATCTAACTGTACAGAACAAACTGAGTAGAAACAAATATAAAGAATATTTAGAAACTATTATAAAGAAATATTTCATCTGAAATATTTAGAAAACAAATATAAAAGTAACACTATTTTCCAAATAATATTTTACATTGGGGTCAATGACAAATGTAGCTGATGCTGTAAATGATGCTTTTCTTTTTCTACTGGCTGAATATTTGGAAACACATTCAGTAGATTTTGGAAGATTCCCATCTGTTAGTTAGTTCAGGCATGCATGCGCAGTTATCGGCCAGTAATCTTTAAAATAGTAAAAATGCCGCTTTTCCATTACCCGTACCAGCTCGGCTTGGCTCGTCTCAGCTCGCTTTTCGCACCGTTTTCCATTGCAGACAGTACAGCCACAAATAGTACCCGGTCGTCATAGCGACACCTTCTCGTTGCCCTATCAAGCTCTCGCTGGATCCTCTCTTCGGCCACCAAACAAAGAAAAGTCTGCACCTCCTCGTTTGACCACGGCATATTCCGTGGACCACGAAGTTGCCATACTAATAGTAGTAAGTTTAGTAACTATCTCTGGCCAAACTATTTAAAAATAGCGGGGTTATTCTGGAGACTCCACCTGGCGCGTGTAATTATGACGATTCTCTCTGACCAATCAGCAGTCGGCATTGTTTTCACATGACATTTTAGTTTCGCCTTAACTCGCTCAGAACCTCGGCGGAGGTGATACAAAAAAAAAGTACCCAAAAGCAAGAACATGTACAACTCTTACACAGTGGAAATCCAAACAAAGGCGAGCTCGAGTCGAGCTGGTTCTGTGTAGTGGAAAAGCGCCAATAGTATTCAGTTAGGTCTCTAATATACCATCTAATATATGGAATAAGATAATTTCTCTATCCTCATTGACAGGTGGAGTGGATGAAGGAGGACAATTACATGTTCCGCCTCTCGGATTTCCGCACCAAATTGCTCCATTGGCTTCGATTAAACCCAAATATCATTCAGCCTGTGAAGTTTCATCACTTGGTTCTTCAGTGGCTGGAGGACGATATCCCAGACCTGTCAGTATCTCGCCAAAAAAGCCGCCTCCAGTGGGGTATTTCAGTCCCTGGAGATCCGGAACAAGTCATCTACGTGTGGTTGGATGCTCTGGTGAACTACTCTGACCGTTGTTGGTTACCCACAGAATCACTCCCAGTGGTGGACGGCTGTCCATCATGTTGTCGGTAAGGACATTCTTAAGTTTCACGCGATATACTGGCCGGCGTTTCTCTTGGCTGCAGGATTACCTCTTCCTCAGACTATATTTGTGCACTCTCACTGGACTGTGGAGGGAAAGAAAATGTCCAAGAGTCTTGGAAACGTGATCAACCCATTGGACGCCATGGAGAAGTTCACCGTGGACGGCCTGCGCTACTTCCTTCTGAGGCAAGGTGTTCCTGACACGGACTGTGACTATTATGACGATAAAGTCATAAAGATGTGCAACAGCGAGTTAGCGGACGCTCTCGGAGGGCTTTTAAACCGCTGCACTGCGCCCTCACTCAACCCCATGCAGGTGTATCCTCAGTTCTGCAACTCCTGCTTCCCAAAGGAACCATCTGAAGCGCTCAGTGGAAAAGCAGTCTTAGAAGACTATAGAATGGTGGAGGCCGTATCTGCGCTCCCTGTCTTAGTTGAGCAGCACTTTGAGAATCTACACATATATAAAGCACTGGAGGCCATTAGCGCATGCGTGCGGATGACTAATGGGTTTGTTCAAAGACATGCACCGTGGAAGCTGGACCGGAACAATTCCGGAGACCAGCAGTGGCTTGACACCATCCTTCACGTGTCCTTGAGAGTGCCTCAGGATGTATGGGATACTCCTGCAACCCGTGGTGCCAGATCTTGCAGACAGAATTTTATCTAGGTTGGGAGTCATGCCTGAGGAGAGAAGCTGGGATTCTCTCAACTTCCTGATGAAATGTGAAGGAAGAGACTGTGGTTTAGAAGGAAGAGCGCTGGGTCCTGACTTGGGAGTGTTGTTTAATCGCCTTGAGAGGAGCCAAGTGAAAGGGATTCCCAAAATGGCAACACAACACAAGTCAAAATCTTAATGCATACTCAAGCAATTCGAACCAATTCTACCAAATATAGTAATAGCGGTGGTGAATAATGGTGTTGGGGTACTATGGAAGATGAAAATCATAGATTTTTTTTTTTTGGAATGATTTAAAGGGATAGTTCCCCCAAATATTAAATTACTAGATCATTAATTACTCACCCTCATGTTGTTTAATACCTGCAAGACCTCCGGTCATCTTCAGAACGCAAATGAAGATCTTTTTGATGAAATTTGAAAGATTTCTCAATACAGCTACATATGAAAGCTATATTCGTATTATAACTCGTAATTGCAAGTTTCTATCTTACTTCTATCTTAATTCTGAAAAAGATATCAAAATTGTGAGTTACAAATACGATTCTGACTATAACACACAATTTGAGACCATTTCAGTTACAAGATATACACTCACAATTATCTTTAAAAGTTTTTATTCTGTGGCGGAAATAAGCTTCCATAGCTACGCAACGACCACTTTGACGCTTCATAAAGAGATTGTAAATCTAATACAAATGAATTGAGTGGATTAGTTAAAATTTTCTGGAGACACATGATAGCTTGATTGAATTTAGGCTAAATTAAATCTGTTAATGTAAAGCGATCAATTCTCTTCAGAAAATTTGGACTAAACCACTACATATGGATTAGTTTTACGATATCTTTTTGAAGCGTCAAAGTTGTGTAGCTGTCAATGGAGGGACAGAGAGATCTGCGATTTCATCAAAACGATCTTCATTTGTGATTAGAAGATGATCACAAATGGCTTTCAGGTGTGGAACGACATGAGGGCGAGTCATTTTTGGGGAAATATCCCTTTAAGGTCACACTCTATAATGTTTCAACAATGTAAGACAAGGCTTAAAAAGTGACATGGTTTTTTTTTAATGAGAAATACACGAAACTGAAAAAATTGTACAAATTGAAATAAAATAAAAAAAGTTGCAATATTTTTATAATTTCCTGTACTTCTTTTTACATAAACTCTTTCACTGTTCACCTCAATGTTTCACAGAACAAAGCTTCTATGACTTTCAGAAATGCATGTCTGAAAAACAACGTTTGCCTCTACTCTAGATCCAGCCCTGTGGGCTTCTTTCAGGAGTTCCTCATCTTACAAATGTCTGCTTAGGTGGACACAAAATCATTCTTTGCCACCGCTGAAATTCATTTCACGCTCAGTAATATGAGTTGGTGTTTTGTCCAGGTTGAGTGTCTGGGGAAAGAAAAAATGATTTTAGTAAAGAAAATGAATACAATTGTTTTTGTTTATGTGTGTGTGTGAATTCTTTGCATTATAATGAACAGCACTAAAGATAAAAACAATGAATTTAGAACATATTAAAGCAAATACTAATGTTAGAACTACTTCAAAAGCATCTCTTAAAGCCCAAAAGTATACTCCATTTTCACACGCACACTAGGGTATGCATACAGTTTGCCTGAATTCAATTTCGTAATCAGCAGTTACTCGGCTGGCACATGCACCTGTTTTTTTTTTTGGACAATCGGTTGGTCCACCAGGTGGCAACAATGGCTCAGCCCAATCTTACACTAAAAAACAAAAAAAACACTGAACAACAACAATCTGTGGGAGACCACAATAACAATAGACGGCCATGTTGACAAGCACTTAAACGACAAGACAATGGTCTCATTCACTAAACATGCATTCTCACAAATGAGTGCATGAAATCTGTGTAGGAATGTTTTCACAAAAAATACATGATTCATCAAAACCCTTTGAACTTAATTTTTAAAAAAAAAACCCCAGAAAAATAGGAATGACTAACATCAAACATACACAAAAATCACTCTGGGCGCCTTATAATCGTGTTAAAGGAGTAGTTCACTTTTCAAACTTTTGCTGATAATTAACTTGCCCCATGCCAAAGATGTCCAACGTCTTTCTTTAGTTGAAAAGAAATTAAGGGTTTTGATGAAAACATTCCAGGATTTTCTCCATATAATGGACTACAATGGGAACCAAATGGTTCAAGGTCCAAATGAGAGTTTCAGTACAGCTTCAAAGTGCTTTAAACGACACCAGAAGATGAATAAGGGTCTTATCAAGCGAAACGGTCGCTCATTTAATAAATAAATAACAAAGTTTAAGTTTTATAAGCACAAATGTTCGCCTTGCTCTGTTCTGTGATTAAATTTTGTGACTCTCCTGTTCGAACTTGTTCATCAAAATGAACAAATCTTTTTTCGAGGTCATGACTCGAAGGGTCCTGAGATAAGACCCTTATTCATCGTCTGGTGTCGTTTAAAGCCCTTTGAAGCTGTACTGAAACTCTCATTTGGACCTTTAACCATTTGATTCCCAATGAAGTCCATTATATGGAGAAAATCCTGGAATGTTTTCATCAAAAACCTTAATTTCTTTTCAACTGAAGAAAGAAAGATCGTGGACATCTTGGATTAAATGGGGTGAGTAAATTATCAGCAAAAGTTTTTTTTTTAAAGTGAACTACTCCTTTAAGATAAAATTGTATACATAGATATCTTAAATATATTTCATCGTATATACAAAGAGGAAAGAAATGCTGCAATTATAGCTTGAACTGTGAGGTTTCTCTGTATAAGGCATAGATACGCCTTTATAGATCTGGCTAATGAAATTATCTGTATTAAAGTTTGTGTTTGAACTAGTCTCGAAGATCTGTTTCCGGCAAGATTGCATAACTAACCTCGGGCATGTGGCCGCTCGTTAAGAATACTCAAAATTCACGAAACGAGTGTTATTTATTTACTTATTTTTGTAAAAATAAGATTTTTTTTCTACACAATTATTAGTGAACGAGACTAATAAACTATCTCGACTTCTGTCGATAAAAACTGCAGACACTTGACAAAGCCGAAACTTTCCAGTGTGCATATGTCGACCGTGCATGCTAACAAATGGAGTACACTTTGAAAGGCTTTTACGTATACGCTAAAAAGCTTTGACATCAAAACTGTACTGTGTTGTTAACTGGCAGTTAAACAGTTAAAAGGTATAAATGTGCAATGACCCAGATTTATTTTTTATTCCCAAAGGGGTGTCTGTGCCGTGACTATATTACAAGTTATTTTCAAGCATTTATAGCAAGAAATTACTTATGAAATTAATAATGTTGATATTGGCCAATATCCTGCCATGAGCATTTAAAAACCTTTTATGAAGGCAATGTGTATGCAGCAAACATGAGCTGTGTATCATGGCTAGGGGTGTCACGATTCTCCAAATCCTCGATTCGATTACATTTTCGATTCTAAGGTCACGCTTTGATTCTCATTTTTTTTTTAAAGCCGAAACCGGCCAATCAGGATGCTCTCTGTCTGACATGCGCTTCATGAGACAGACATGCAAGGTCTCTCGCTCTCTCCCTCTCTGCACGCAATACAGTTTGGAGCAGTATTTTCTGTCTCACATGTGTGCTCTTGCTCGCTCACTCGAGATTTTAACTAATTTGCGTGCATCAGGGAGCCGCTATCAATACGCGAGAGACTCCCGAAACTGCCGCGAGACTTGAGGTGTCTGCAAACTGTGGCTTTTTTGAAGCGCAAACGTTGTCAACAAACTCACTGGAAATCCCCAAAACTTCCACTCCTGCGACTTCAATGAAAGAGGAGGGGGTTCAAGTTCTGTCGATGGGTCTCCTGCATCTGCAGTTGCCATGCTAGCTTTTGAATGGCTGGAGCTAAGTTAGAGGAGGTTGACCATAGACTAGCAACACTTCATCACACTTTTTTCCCGCTTGGCACGCCGACCGGACGTGATATAAGGGCGTGGCAGCATCGACGATTCCATTTTTTAATTCGAAGTTCGAGACTGTGAATTAATAGGTGGTTTGCAGTCACGTGATTGTATTTACGCGCGGACTGCAGGTGGAGGGCAAGCAGTGAAGAGCGTAATGGACGAGATGGAGGAAAATCCGTACTGTACTACTTTAGACGCTATTACAAGAGAAATATATAAACAGAAAATCGAAACATATGTTGGACGTGATCCTTACGTTATGAAGAGGACCGATTTTCAACTGAATTGAGAGATTTGCCTGCCATCGAGGCTGTAGATATCAGCAACTAAAGCCCTATTCACACGGGATTAGTATTACCTGGGGACCACATGTGAATTTGAAATTACCCACCCACATCTGAGTTTCGTGTGGTGCATTCGACGGATAAGCGAAGCCTGTGATCTAATCGTTCTTTTTGTTTTTGCTCTTATGGTTTTCAGCTTTCTCTTTCTGCAAATTGTATGAGTTCGTTGTACTAGCGATATGACCCCGCACCCAAAATACTATCAAAACACTCCAACTCAGCCTCTATTATCCGCGAAAGATGGATAAAAAGGCGCAGATGAAACAAAAACCTTGAAAAAATGATATATGATCCGGCCAAATCACAGAGATGTCGATTCGCACGGGACTAATATTATCACAGGACCTCGGTGTTCGGCGAAATATAGTAGGTCATTTGCGGGGGAATTATTACTTTACAAATTACAGACATGGCCGATTCGCACAGGATTAAGATAACAGACAAACTCCG
Organism: Hybognathus amarus; assembly: GCA_030378365.1. Lineage (NCBI taxonomy): Eukaryota > Metazoa > Chordata > Actinopteri > Cypriniformes > Leuciscidae > Hybognathus > Hybognathus amarus. Next base: position 90,507 of record JAQIUQ010007494.1, read on the forward strand.
CAATTATTACAAATTACTACAGGTCACCAGATAATACTAATCCCGTGCGAATAGGGCTTTACAGACATGCTTTGACTTTACAAAGTTCAGAAACTGGCACGTTACACAAACAGCCACATAAGTGTATTTAAACACCTGAATAATGTAATTATAAGCCACATAAATAATGTATTAACTCACATTTGACGAAGTGATCACTGCACACTGTACAAACACACGGGCATTTTCCCATTCGGCTCCTCCGCAGACGCAAATTAGGTTTACAAGGCATTTTTTACCGGTGTTTTTCTGTCAATTTCTTGTATTTTCCCCCCTTATGAACAACAACTTTTGGCACACAATAAAAAAAATCTTTGTGGTTTGATCGATTTGAGCAACCATAAACGACGCAAAACATAGGCATTTGAGTGTGTTATAGTGCTTCCTAATATAGAAATTCACTTCCTGCCCTCCATATGATCTTCGCGCCATGGCAACGCAGTGTCGTGACGTCACGTGAAAACAAGCTATAGGTCAATTTTGAAATCGTGACACCCTTAACATGGCTGTTTGAAACAGAGTAGTGTAAAGACATACTTGAGAGCTGCTGCTGGAGCTGTCGTACCAGGGCTGCAGTCTGCTGCTGCTGCTGGGTCTGCTGCATGCCTTGCCGTGGGAACTGACATCAAAAATAATGACACAGAATTACATGTCTAAAAATCCACAAACATAAACCAATAAGCCACAAGAGGGTGCTAGAACAGTTTTATAATGAGCACCTTCCCGCACCTTTTTTCAGTAAGAGTTTTAAAAGTTGTGGTTCCAGGTCTTACCATGGGCTGCTGCGGGGGCAGAGGCTGCATGCCCAGGGCCTGAGCGGGAGGCTGGGCTGATGCCTGTTGCTGCTGCTGCTGTTGTTGAACCTGCTGCTGCTGAACCTGCTGTTGCTGCTGGACCTGCTGCTGTTGTTGCTGCTGCTGCACCTGAACCTGCTGTTGCTGCTGCACTTGTTGTTGAACCTGCTGCTGTTGCTGCTGCACCTGTTGCTGTGAAGACACAAACACACCAATACATTGATATTACTGGTGAATCACTGTAGTCACTAGAAAGCCAGCAAGTATGCATTATGCAGGGCTCGACATTAAAGGGCGGGTTTACTGCAATTTCACTTTTTTCATTTTAAATAGTGTGTAATGTTGCTGTTGGTACATGAACAGAATCTGCAAAGTTGCAGCGCTGAAAGTTTAGTGTAAGCAGAGATATTGTCTTTTAAAAATCAGGAAGTAAAATTGCCTACAAAAACAACTCGTTTTGGACTACAGCTGGGTTATGGTACGTCACTAACCAACACATTTGCATCAACCACTCCCTCGGGAAAATGCAGGAAAGGGCATGCGTCGAGTGAGTTGTGTTCACGCAGCTGTCAGGTCTTCTGTGTTTCGGGCTTCCCACCGACACTATACTTCGACAACAATGGATACAATTTGTGTTTGATTATATTCCTGAAAGTGACGATCGTAATCTAGCTCTCTGTGCTGCGCATTTACGAGAGACAGCTTCCAGAATCTCCACGAGTTCAACACTGGATAAACGTAAACAAGAAACTGTTTCTAAATCATGAAGCAGATCCTAAATCATGAAGCAGATCCAACTTTAAAACCAGGAGTTAAAAGTCAGCAGTTGTTGGGCCACAACCTGTAAGTAGGCTAAGACTGTATAATTCCCGACGTAGCGTAGCGTCTGTGTTTTTTTTTTTTTAAATGCCAGCGGCTTTGTAGGCTTTATGGGCTAGGCTATTTTGTGTCTACGGCAAACACGTACAAACATTATGGACCTGAATTTTGTATAAGTACTAATGTTGTAAATGTATTTTTCATATATATATGCTTTATGACTCTATTTCGATCAAGAACGTAAACCTGCAAACGCTGTTTGTGTTTAACATTAGTTAGCCAGTCAGTTGCCAGTCAGATGCTATTGTGTAAAACAAACGTGTATAACGTTAAAAAATAAGCAAATTATCATTCAGAAACGTTTATTAAGAGCCGTGTGTGGTGAGGTTCTGCTTGACTCGATTCATCGCGGCTTTCTCTGTCTGATTCTGCCTCTGTGATACTGCAGTCTCGACATCATTATTTACGTGTATCCATCGTCTATGTTATTCACATTTGGCATGCCCGCCCGTTTCGCCCGTAAAGGTCATGGGCGTTAATCTTCCGGACAACGTGAGCGACAGTTTAGCCAATCACAACACACCGGACCAAACGAACCAATCTGAGCCCGCTACGTGGTTCTGAGGGAGTGTTTTCATAGACTCAGGAAGTCAACCGCTCGTTCAGTGGACAGGGGAGAGCGCGGCTGACAATAAAGGTGAAATTTATGAAAAATAAGACTTTTAAAAAAAGAAAAAACACGGATACATGTTATATTGCACCCTATAAACACAATCATGCAAAGAAAAAGAGCAGTAAACCACCCTTTAAGCCCTTTCATGTGCTTGTCCATTGAGTAAAAAAGTTGCTTGTCAAGATTTTTTCTTGTTTTGTTATAAATATACACTGAACAAAATTAAGCGCAACACTTTTGTTTTTGCCCCCATTTTTCATGAGCTGAACTCAAAAGATCTAAGACTTTTTCCATGTACACAAAAAGCCTATTTCTTTCAAATATTGTTCACAAATTTGTCTAAATCAGTGTTAGTGAGCACTTCTCCTTTGCCGAGATAATCCATCCACCTCACAGGTGTGGCATATCAAAGATGCTGTTCAGACAGCATGATTATTGCACAGGTGTGCCTTAGGCTGGCCACTGATAAAAGGCCACTCTAAGATGTGCAGTTTCATCACACAGCACAATGCCACAGATGTTGCAAGTTTTGAGGGAGGGTGAAATTTGGAATTCTGACTGCAGGAATGTCCACCAGAGCTGTTGCCCGTGAATTTGTTCATTTCTCTACCATAATAACAAATGAGTAGGGTTGGGTATCGCTTGAATTTGAACGATTCCTGATTCCGATTCCTTGTTTCGATTCCGGTTCTTAACGTATTCTCGATTCCGATTCTTTTAAGAGCCAGGGTCAAAAAAGTTTAGCTAACCTTGCTAACCAACGGTCTTTCTGAAGGAAATACTCCTTTGTCGCAAATGTTGCATTTTGCAGAGATTTCGTTATTTTTAGAAAAGTGAAGCCACACTTTGGATCGCCGACAAATCTACTCATGTTCGAACTCGCGCGGTTATGCCAACCCTTCCGGTAGACGCTTCTTCGTTGGTGTTGTTCAGCGGTTTCTTCTTCCGGTCGACGGACTGTGAATATCGAAACTAGGAATCGAAATTTTAACTTTCTGAACGATTCCGGAAAAGCGAAAGTTAGTCCCGGTTTCCAATCAGATCTCGAAACCCAACCCTACAAATGAGTTTCAGAGAATTTGGCAGTACATCCAACTGGCCTCACAACCTGCAGACCACGTTTAACCACGCCAGCCGCGGCTGTTATGTGGCTGATACTTGAGCCACTGTAGTCACATGGAATATTTAAACATTTTATTCTTTGACTTTCTGGGCCATCAAGTTTCAATCCCTTAGGCAGCCTATGTAGCAGTGATCCACTATGGGATCAAAATCCCGCCAAATGTATTGCGGCCACGGATCAAAAAATAATAAGCGTGATTCAAAAATGTAAAAACACATGTAAAAATATATTGCACAAACTGAAAAATATCATGCAAAATTATCAGAAAAGCAAAGAACGTGGTCACGGATCAAAATATAATAAGCGTGAACCAAAAAATAACAAGCATGATTAAAAACTTTAAACATATAAAAAATATATTTTGCTCAAAACTTCAATTTGTGTTCATGTTTTTCGTGCTTCTTTCCGTGTTCTGCGCTTGTTCTTCCAAATGTTGCAGTTCGAGTTTCATGTAAATTAGGGCGGGCTTAAGCGTCACCATTGGTCCATAGTTCTAGATTGACAGCTCCTCCTCTAGCCAATCAAATCGAAGAGGGGGAGTGGACGTCACTCCAATGCGACTCATGACGCTACTGATGTTCACTCGTAGAGGTGCAGGTGAAGATAACCAACAGTTCAGCAGACAGCAGGCAAAAGTCTTTCCGTGGCAGGACACCATTAAACTATATGTGTGCCTGCAACTCGACCTGTTACTGCTACATATACGTCAACCTGGTGATACGTTATTATAGTCGTCCTGACGACGACGAACTGTCAAAGTTGTACCTGTCCGGTGATCCATCATAATTGCTGGCCTTACTTCTGGAGCTTCGATCTCCTTTGAGCCACACAACAGTTTCATCAAAGAATTCCCGATTTGAACGAGAAGTTTGAATTAATGACTCATTCATAAAGACAACAACTTGTAACCACCTACAGGCCGTTTTACTTTCATATTTAATCTACCGGTATAACATGATCGGGCAATGTTGGTCCTGTGTGCAGGGTTTAGCTCCTCCAACCCTAATCAAACACACCAGAAGCAGCTAATCATCTTTAGGATTATTAATACTCTGACGTTAAACTCTGCTGGACAGCCGCACTCCAGAATAATTTTCATGTTGTTGTATTAAAAATGTAAGTTATATATAAAACATTAATCCTAAAGTAATATGCAAATATGTAGCTATGTAAATAAACACAATAAGTAATAAATCACTGCATATCAAATCCACCAGGTTTCTGTAATCTTCTCTGTAGCCTACTATCATTTCATTAATCTTTTGTCAAATGGTATCTAGTCTTAGAATTAATTTACCAGGCTATCTATATGATAGCTTTTGCGGGTGGCATAGCCTATGTAACGATCGCCAGATTATGGCTGTGCATTATTATTATTATTATTACTAAAGGCTACATGTTCATTTTAAATGTTAAGGGGTCGCACACCGGACGCGCAGCGCCGCGTCGCGTCTCAGGACAACTCAAGGTATCGCACACCGGACGCGCACTTTCTCCTCAGTGTATGGCCAGCAATATTGTAATGTTTAATGACAGGAGATGAAGATAATGTCTGTTCTATGTAATTATTGTACTGCACAATTAAATACAATCGTTGCTGAGTCTGCAGTCTGAAAACTTTACCTCAGAGCATCCGTTAACTGAATGAATTGATAATCTCACCTGAAAAATCCAATAACATCAGCAATTGTCATTCAAGCAGCTGATTTCTGTAAATGAATGCAAAACGAAATGTATATTGCAGGATAGGGCGAAGTCAGGACCCATCAGCAACGATTTAAGACAAAAATAATTTAAATTTGATATAAAACTATGTAAATGGCGCTCTGTGGCGCTGCAGGGTTTTGAACACTGTCCTGAGCCGTCGCTGGGCGCGCGGACAGACGCCGAATGGCGCCGCCGGTGTGTGTACACTCATAGAGAATAATATGTTCGAATTTTAAAGACGTGGCGCTGCGCGGCGCGGCGCTGCGCGTCCGGTGTGCGACCCCCTTTAGTTGTTGTTGATGATGTTCTTTGTTTTACATACTATGAGATGTACACAAATGCCTTGTATTTGCCTTGTAGCCTACTTTTTGCTCCTTGTCTGTAATGTAACTAAATAAAATGTAGTATATAAAATATAGTTATAAAGGTATATATATAAAGGTAGGCTGCGTGTAGCGTTGACAGATTAAAGTCCTACGGTTACAATGGCCGTTTTTAACTTAATTTTTGCAAAGAAATGTACAATGTTTCAAAAATGCAGGATGTTTCACTTAGAGCTGCCTTAACATATTAACGTTATGAGCCAAGTAATATTGTTTAACACCAATTACCAGTGTGCACATAAAATTCTCATGTAGCCTAGGCTATCTCAAACAAGAGGAATTTAATTATTTGTATGTGTCCAGAGTTCAGATAACTTTACGTCCTTCCCCTTTATGAGTAAATCCATGGAGAGAATCAGTAGCGTGAGTCGCATTGAAGTGACGTCAACTCTCCTCTTCTGATTTGATTGGCTAGAGGAGGAGCTGTCAATCTAGAACTATGGACCAATGGTGACGCTTAAGCCAGCCCTAATTTACATGAAACTCGAACTGCAACATTTGGAAGAACAAGCGCAGAACACGGAAAGAAGAGCGAAAAACATGAACATAAATTTAAGTTTTGTGCAAAATATTTTTTTATGTGTTTAAAGTTTTTATTCATGCTTGTTATTTTTTGATTCATGCTTATTATATTTTGATCCTTGACCACGTTCTTTGCTTTTCTGATATTTTTGTATTATTTTTTGCAGTTTGTGCAATATATTATTACATGTGTTTTTACATTTTTGAATCACGCTTATTATTTTTTGATCAGTGGCCGCAATACATTTGGCGGGATTTTGATCCAATAATCCACCTCTCAAATTTAATCAAAAATATCTTCATTTGTGTTTCGAAGACGAACGAAGGTCTTACGGGTTGGTACATCATGGGGGTACATCATTTTTGGGTAAACTAACCCTTTCATTTTTATCCACTGTCGATCACAACTTAAAATAAATGTAATAAAATCAGAATCATTCTTTTGTTTCAGTGATTCGCTAGTTATTTTTTTGTTATTGGCATCTAATCAGGCTACTTGTCTGGTCGGCCAATTAAAATGATCTGTGGGCAAGTAAAAATCCCCTTGTCTCAGTCAAGCGAACAAGTGTTAAAGTCGAGCCCTGCATTTCTTGTAGCGCAGAATAGCCTGACGTGCAGAATACACCCAAAATACACCCCATACTGTATCCCACAATGCAATGTGATCGACTTTGTGTGTGTGCATGTACGCACTCTGAGAGCTGGATGCTGTCTTATCAGCTGCTGTTGTTGCTGCTGAGCTTGCTGCTGCTGCTGCTGGTCCATCATCTGATTAGGCCTCATGTTGGGGTGCATCCCCTGTGGTCCCAGGTGTCCTGGAGCCAGGCCGTGCATCATAGGCGCCTGCTGCATGGACTGATGGGAGAATCTAAAAAAGATGGGGAAAGTTAGTTAAGTTGTATTTTTTTTATTTTTTTTTATAATTTATGTATTTATTTTTATTGTAGAGTGTTAATGCTTTAGCAATATAAAGATTTCTTTCACCATGCCAATACAGCTATTTGAATCTCTGGTGAAAGTTAAGATGATTTGTTTTACACTGCTTCAAAGTAGGGGTTTTGCGGTATAATGTTGTTAAAGAATGGCAGTACTGAAAACATATGCGGTGCTAAGAATTATGAAGAGGTCTGTGACTGACCTTTGTGTGTTCTGCATTGCGTGTCCGTATGTTCTGGGAGCCTGCTGATGCACATAGCCACTCGGCCTCTGCTGCATTGGCCTGAGAGAATCCACCATGCCTGGGTTGGTGCCAGGATGTCCTCCCTGGAAGCCCTGGTTACTGTACGAAGGAACTATTCCAGCGGTCTGTGAGGGGTGTGGCTGAATCCCCATGTGTGAGCCGTAGGGGGTGTAGCCATGGGGCATGTTCTAGAGAGAGAAACGTGACATTACTAGATTGTTATCTATGGGTTTCAGTGAATGATATGCCAAGTGTCTGTAAAAGCACAAGAACTTGCCTGTGTCGACTGCATTGGTGGATACTGTTGATTAGGTGCCACTTGTCTAATCTGCTGTCCAATTAAATGATTATGATTCCCCTGAAAAGAACAACAAACAAACATACATGCCTCACCCTTTCCAATTATTCTGAATTTTACATTCACAATCAATGGAAGTCCAAAACTAGACAGTTCTTGCATGTGCCACCAGGATGTTGCAATGTGGTTGCTAGAGCATGCTGTGAGCAATCGAGTGGTGTTTCTAGATGGTCGTGACATATCAACCTTCCAATAATACTGTGTCCTGGTCCAAGCCTCTTCTCTGTTTCAAGCGAAAAACCTGTCTCAATTCTCAAGTCATTTATGAACACTATTCGTTTATCGCACACCTTCAACCTAAACTTTCAAAAACCCATGGTGAACACTACAGTCTCTAAAGTCTGAAGGTCTGGCTATTGCGAGACTAAGGTTTACTGTGTACCAGGCTACCAGCCACCAATTTTTTAAAGATTCAGAAAAGATCAGTCACTGTCTGGCGTGAGTTTAAGCTATGGTAATAAAGGTTAGATTATGACTTTTCTCTAGTTGAACAGCACACTGTGAGTGTATATTAAAGGGTTAGTTCACCCAAAAATTAAGTCATTAATTACTCACCCCCATGCTGTACCAACCCCGTAAGACCTTCGTTCATCTCGGAACACAAATGAAGATATTTTTGATTTAATCAGAGAGGTGGATCACTCCTACATAGACTGCCTAAGGGACTGGCACTTCGACGGCCCAGAAAGTCAATGAAGAAATGTTCGAATATGCCTACAGTGGCTCAATTATAAGTTTATCAGAGCGACGAGACTACTTTTTGCACGCAAAAAACAAACAAACATAAATAACAACTTTACTCGACTATTCCATTACTTCCTTATGGGCCTTGAGACGAGAGAAGAGATTTCCAGAACGCATGTGCGAGAACTGAGATGGGGACGTTCTTCTTCGACTACTTCTTGTTACCGGCTGCTCACCGCTTAGGAGTATTACCACCACCTACCGTATAAGATGATGTGCTGATATAGCTGGAAGCGCAAAACTTTCTGTTTACAAGCAGAGGAAGATCTGCCCTGTACATACGCTTTTCAATTACCGTATTTTCCACAATATAAGGCGCACTTAAAAGCCTTTAATCCTCTCAAAAAACGACAGTGCGCCTTACAATCCGGAGCGCCTTATATATGGATCATCATCTTATACAGTAGGTGGCGGTAATACTTCCTAAGCGGTGAGCAGCCAGTAACAAGAAGTAGTCGAAGAACGTCCTCATCTCAGTTCTCGCACATATGTTCTGGAAATCTCCTCAACTCTTGTCTCAAGGCCCATAAGGAAGTAATGGAATAGTCGAATAAAGTCGTTATTTATGTTTGTTTGTTTGTTTTTTTCGTACAAAAAGTAGTCTCGTCGCTTGATAAACTTATAATTGAGTCACTGTAGGCACATGGAATATTTAAACATTTTCTTTAATGACTTTATGGGTCGTCAAGTGCCAGTCCCTTAGACAGCCTATGTAGGAGTGATCCAGCTCTCAGATTAGGGCTGGGCGATAAAACGATAACGATAATTATCGCAATATAATTTTTCTCGATAAAACGATATCAAGAGGTCGATAAATGTTCGATAATGTTTATGTCCCAAAAGCGGAACGAAACTCATTTTAACCGCGCGTGCTACACGGAGCATTTATCCGCTTGGCTCAAAGTCCAAACGGCAGCGCACTGAGCGCAGCGCGAGCTCACGCACACTCGCACTCTGATCGTCTCCCTCACAAGATCCAGTGAGAAGCGCTTGAGATCAGTGAAGAACACAAATGTCAAGTTTAAACCAGTTTAAAGGCAGATGAAACACTGCTGACCAAAGGAGAAACACTGCGTGCAGAATCTGAATTGATACTGAATCCATTTAGCCTATCAATGGATTTACTGTAAGGTTAGCCTAGTAATATTAACTGCACCATGAAATGTGGGATATAAATATTAAATTGTATAATATTATTAATGTAGACAATGTATTAAATGACTAATGGAATATAAGTACAGTATTTAATAATGTATTTAACTGTTAGGCTACTGTTTTTCATTCAAATACCACAGAAAACATAAAGTTATGCCATGATAGTGAGGTGCTAAGTTATAGGCTATGCCTGATTTTATCTGTGGTTATCATGATCTAAATGCATGAGACTGGATGACCAATGGTTAATTAATACAACTCAAACAGTCAGAATATTACTTTTTACCAAATAAAAATATGGTTGTTACATTAAAAAAAAAAAACAGATGTTACTGCTTTTGTTAATGAACATAAATTTAAAGAGTAGTTTAAAAACACAATTAACGCTCTGGTTTATACAACTTTCACTTAGGAGCAAAAATCTGCCTTTAAACTTGAAAGAAAAAAATTTGACATATATCGTGATAATTATCGATATCGACTGATATAACCATATCACCCAGCCCTATCTCAGATTAAATAAAAAATATCTTTAATTGTGTTCCAAAGATGAACGAAGGTCTTACGGGGTTGGTACAGCATGGGGGTGAGTAATTAATGACTTAATTTTCATTTTTGGGTGAACTAATGATCGAGTGAATCTGAAGGAGTGTTTGGACCCTGAAACAGTGGTCAAGTTGAAAGAGCCCAACACCAAGCCTCTATGATATTTTGACACCTAAATATGAGCAGGGCCTTTGCAGTGCACATTTGACAAGCACAAATAATTACAGGACATCTAGAATAAAATAAAAGTATATGAAACAGGGACTGGAACTAATTTTTTTTTTTTTTTTTCAAATAATTAACCCATTGATTTTTTGTTGTTCTTTCGATTAATCTAGTTTATCTTTTGAATACTCGATTAATCCTTTGGTTAATTTACAAATAAATAATAACCATAACTAACCTATATATGAACTTTTACTACAACTACAATTAAGATATATTAAACAATTTATTTATTTTAAAGCACCACTTATGAAATGAAAACTATAGTGATGCACCGATCATGATTTTTGATGGCCGAATCAAATTGGCCAATTCCAATATCAGTTGCTTTTTTTGTTCAAGCAAATGTTTGTTTTTAATTTGCTATAACATGCGAAACTGGCCTTAAAAAACATCTTTAGCCATGTGAAATTAGAGGCAACCACTGCATTCAAAATCACAATCCAAACAAAGATGCTTGACACTTGTAAGCATGAGCAGTTGTTTTTGCATAACTTCAAGACTTAGACCATTCTGTACAGTATTTACATAGTTGAGTTTATCTGTGTGAAATTACGTTTCACAAAAAAATAGCAGACGGACTGAATGAAAAGACAAACTTTCTGAAAGCAGGAGGTGCTTATGGAAAAGCTTTTTTTGAGTACCGCTATTACCAAACTAGCTGCGCTTATAAACGTGCTATACCGAGGCAAGAGGAAATGGATATATATGGAATATTGGATTTTAAAACGTTTCAATATACATACATATACATATTTGTATTGGCCTTGAAAATCGTTTATCGGTCGGGCTCTACTTTGCATCTGTCTTCAACGTGTCCCACCTCTGGCCTGTGTTTATGTTCAGGGAAATTATTGTAATGCAGTTTTTGTGCAAGACAGGAATATAGATAAGCCAAAAAAAAAAAAAATAATAAATTTTGTTTATATTAAGTTAAAATTGTAATTTATGGCCGGTTGACCGGTGCAAATGCTCCTGCATAGAAGCTGTGCTGCCATTTCGGTTTTACAGAGTGTGCAGAGCACTATTTTATTCGGTGATTTTCATCATCCCCGGGAGCTGCCATCATTGGGGAACATAAATAGCACAATGAATCGACGCATTCCAGGCTGATCAACTAATTTATGTATATTTGTGTTGATGCATTGTTCCAGCCCTAGATGAAACAATCATGCACAATACAAGAAAACCATGAGTTTTTGGTCTGGGGTCTTGATTAGTAAAACCAGACTCACCAGTCTGACCTGTAGCTGATGACGGAGAATCTGCCCCTGAGGCATGTTGGGTGATGGTTTATAGGTCAACTGGTACTGCTTGTCCATTCCCATCATGTTGCCCATGCCAGCAGCCTGCGGCATAGTGTAGGAACGTGGAGGAATTTTGGTCATTGGAGTCCTGGGACGGAAAGGGGGCTCCAGACCGGGGCCTCCTTAAGGGGAAAATGTGGAAGACGATAAAAGAAAAGGTAGAAGATGTCCATGTAATGTGTTTAAGATGTTTAGGCATGCTGGGATATGTGCTGACCTGGTGGTAGAGGCTGGTTTTGGGCATAGATCATTTGAGGCCGGTAGCCCATCGGAAAAGGCATGTTCGATTGGCCCATGCCCATGTCCATGGGTGGTGTGTACTGCATGACTCCTGGGTTGTGTGGCTTGTAGTCCTAGACCACAGGAACCATCAAATTAATTTCCATCTTGATTTCCATTTGTGGCGTTTCAATATACATACATATACATATATTTTTTGTACCTCTTGTTTATTTGCAGATGGCTGTTTCTTTTTCTTCTTCTTCTTATTGTCAGTTCCAACACTGTTGACGCTCTTCTCCTGCTTCCCTGTTTCCACCTTCTTGTCTGGCTCAGGAGCCACAGGTGTAGGTGGCTCCTCCTCCTCTTGGGGAAGGTTGAGGGGTGCCAGATAGTAACTGCGTTGTTTGGGCTTTATGTGGGTGTGGTAAAGCAGGAGCCGCTGCTGCTCCTCAAACTTTGTGACTTTGCGATCGACCCTCACGGTTCCGAACCAGCCCCAGGAGAGTGGAGCAGAGTGCTTCAGCCCCTCAAACACATCCCATGGAGAAATCTTCTGCTTAGTCGACACCTGAAGACCCTGTGCGCGAGAGATCACAAGACAAATGCAAAGGTAACTGAGCGGGCAGCAGCTGAGCAGCACTACAACACCAAAGACAGGGCTCCAGACTGCGACCAAATGGTTGCATTTTGCGACCAAAATTTGAGAGTGTGCGACTGAACTTTACATCCAGTCGCACATGTACGACCAGAATATTTGTCACACGTTAAACGCATGGTTAAGCATGGAACAAGGGGAATAGCGCAAGAATAGCGCGCGTAAACGTCTGTGGGAAGAAGACGGAGACAAATATCACAAATAAGCGATCTATCGACTCGTTAGTCGTTACCTAGCAGCGAATGCAAACAAAATGAAAGCGGAACGAAAATACGCTTGCCAGTCGCTGGGCCGATCTCGGCTCACGCGACACTGTTACCAGGAGATCCAGTGAAGAAATCCATTGAATTCGCCTCAGAATTAATAACGTCATCGCTACGAGATCCAGTGAGAAACACTCCAATTCGGCGCAGAGTTCTGTAATTAACCATAGATACCACACAGCGCTGACGTGGAAACCAGGAGAAACACTTATAGAAGGCTTTCAATCCACAAATCAGCAACATTCACCATGGATTAAGGCTAATGAAGTAACTTAACTTGAACCATAAATATGATAATGTGACAGAAATAGTCAAACGCTTACAAGTAGCCTACACATCTTTTCCCAGCACTTCAAAACTATAATATCATAGATAAATGTTTTATTGTTTTGTATTTTTTATGTGATGACAACACATTTTTTGTTCATCCTTTAAATATTGTGCTAAAACTAAAAAATTTAAGATTGGTAAACAGTAGGATGTTTATTGGCTATTTATTTTACTCAATATACATGTTTTCGCTACTTTAAAATAAAAAATTAAGACATTATAAATCATAATACCTAAAGTTAATTTAATCTACACCCTAAATTAAGCTTTGTGATTTATTGTCAGCCCCAGTGCTACCAGAATTTTTTTTTTTTTGTAGAACTCAGTGTGAGTTCTCATTTGAGGTGGTGCTGCCCTCAAATTTGAGTCTGGAGCCCTGTGAAGTTAAAATAAAACAGCATATCATAATGTTAAGTCTATTTATTATTAAAGAATTTTTCAGTATTACAGTTATTTTGGGGGAAATTTGAATAATTGGATTGCAAACTGATTTAAGGTGTGCCCATACATTTTCTGTTTGTGCTCCTAAAATTTTCAGTCAGGGGCAACAGCGCTCCTAGTAAAAAAAAGTTAGTCTGGAGCCCTGAAAGAGGCTTGCTACTTACCTCTTTTCAAATCCAGCAATTTTGTTGCCCTTGGTGTCAATGAGCGATCCCTGGGGCTCACAGGTGATGACATCACGAGTCTGCTTGGGTAGAGGCAGCAACTGACGCACTTTCTCCAAGCTCTCGGACTGACGGTCACCGAGTTCTTTCTGCAGGACAAAACAAACTGGAGTTTTTAGTTGCTCATTAGTTGCTAAGCTAATCAAATCAGTCAAGTTTTTTTAGCCAGAAATACTTTAAAAAAAAGTTTTTGAAATATAATTCTTATATGCTCAACAAGGCTGCATTTATTTGATCAAAAAAAAGTTATTTTAAACTGTCGTCATATTTCACAATATAACCATTTTATCCGAATATATTTTAAAATGCTATTCATTCCTGTGATGCGAAGATGAATTTTAAGCATCATTAAAGCAGTCTTCAGTGTCACATGATCCTCCAGCAATCATTCTAATAGGCTGATTTGATGCTCAAGAAACATTTTGTAACTTTATAAATGACTTAATTGAATCCATTTAATTACTGAATACAAGTATGGTAGTGTAGCTTCTGCTATTTTGAGCCACAAAATGAGTGATCACTTAGAAAATCACTGCAGTAGCATGCACCTCTCTGAATGCTGCATGTTTCTGAGGTATTGTTCAAGTTAAAGCTACACTGTGTGATTTTTACCCCCATCTAGTGGTGAAAAGGTATATGACCATCCAGTGAATATTAGTTTATGTTCCTCTCAATTCCGATTTTGTTTTAACTCCTACGGTGGCCAATGTAGTCCAAGACTAACATGGCTTCCAGTTCGACCTCTGTCCATGAGTGTTAACTCAAACGTAAACTCGAAAGGCGAAGCTTGAATTAACGGGTATGTCCCTCTTTGGCTAATGTACTTTGAAGATGGAGGGGCAACATGGCGACCGACATTAGAACCCCTTACCCGTATGTATTTTCAATGGCATATTATACACTCACGAGAATACTTTATTACTTGAACGAAGTAAATATACATTAATGAGCACATATATTTTTGAAAGAACTAAGTGTTTTTAGCAAAGAATAAACTAAAAGAGTTACACAGTGTAGTGTACTGTGTAACTTAAGGCTGTGAAAACGATTAATTGCGATTAATCGCATCGAAAATAAAAGTTTGTGTTTACATAATATATTTGTGTGTATAATAATTTTGTATATATAAACACACATATGGATGTATATATTTAAGAAAAATGTGTTATTAATATATCAAATATTTATATTTATGTGTAATATATATTTTGTATAAATATATATAAAGTTACACATGCAAATAGTTCTTAAATATATACATGCATGTGCGTGTATTTATATATACAAAATAATTATACTCACTACAGGGTATATACAGTAATCCTTAAGTTAAATTTACTACTTTTTAATACCTTTTTTACTACCTTCAGAATTTTTTTTAAAACCATCACGACACTGAATTGCAAGTGGTAACCAGTGACCTTTCTATTACACAGATTTTGACATTTATAACATACAAAAATGAATAGATTTAGAGCACGCATTCCATTTTTATGTTTAGTGGATTGCATTTGCGATCCGAAGTGCATTAGCTCCCATCCAGTTGAGGGGAATGCATTGACATCACTTTCCCGTCGGTACAACCCCCTCAACCTGACTGAGTGGCAAAATATCTGCTGCGTGACTGGATTTAATAGGGGAAACTGCGAAAATGCGACTAAAATGAACAATTTGATCAATTTAAACTAAATGTTGGACTCAATATAGTGTTCCTTACAACTTACTAAAGATCCAGTGATCCAGTGATATTGACATGCAGCCAGCAATCGTGTCGCCTGACATTTATGTTTGCCTGATTTCAATACCAGGGAAATAAAAGCAATATATGAAGAGTTCAGATGCAAAAGCCTCTAAATGCCATTTGAAATTTTCTTCTAAAATGACCATTTTTATCAAGCTTGTATATTTAAGTTCAGTAATTTCACTTAAATGACATTTAATAGGTAATCTTCAATGCCATTTAAGTGAAATTACTGAACTTTAATATACAAGCTTGATAAAAATGATCATTTTAGAAGAAAATTTCAAATGGCACTTAGAGGCTTTTGCATCTGAACTCTTCATATAGACCTACATAGGCTAAAGCAAATTTGCCTGTGAACGCTTTATATAAATACAATATAGGTAGGTAAATCCAGGTGATCACTTATATCAGGGTTATATATAGCCTCTATATATCGTCATATCGTCCAGCCACTGAATATGACGTCAGCATCAAACATAGACAGAGATGAGAGATCTTTGATTGTGCACAGATAAGCTAAAGCCCATATTTTAACGGACTAACGCAAACACAGAATAGGACACCTGATGGTCTGAAAAAAAAAATAATACCTAATTTTTCAAAAATAATACCTCTCAGACTAAATTTAACACTTTTAATGGCCTTAAATGTGACAATTTTGATTTATCACTTTTTAAAACCCCACGGACACCCTGTACACACACACACATTATGTAAACACAAACTTTTATTTTGGATGCGATTAATGGCGATTAATCGTTTCACAGCCCTAGCGATGCTTATGAAACACTTTTTTAATTCAAGGCTTTTTCTAAACAGTCACAGTATTCGTCTCCACCCTGAGCTTCTTGACCAGGTTCATGTAGGCCCTCTTGTTCTCCTCCATACTGCCCTGAGAGATGCTGGACATGTCAGCCGCCAAAGTGCCGTTAATCAACACGCTCAGCATGTCTAACACCGTAGTGAAGAGCTCACTAATGGAAAAGAACAAACATCTTTTTAAATCAGACAGTATAGCAAAGACGATCAGTGGCAGTGAACGAGGAGGGTCGGATCTCACTTGTTTGACTGCATGTCCACTGTACCACTGCTGATGATGTCCAGCAGAAGCACCGCCCATTCTGTCGTTTGCTGCGTGCTACGCTGTACCGTATCAAACATCCCGCCCACCTAGACCACATGACAAGAAATTGAAAAATGAGTTCAATGCAGTATAACCAGATCTTATTGACATTCATTTGTCTTTTAACCTCAGGCTCACAATACCAGGAACTGAAATTGACGAGAGGAAGATCAACACAGAGATTGTACTTGTTTTGTCAGCTCAAAAGCAGATGTATGAGAAAGAGATAACAGTTGCACACCAGATTGAGTCTCAGCTTCAACGCCTCGTGCATCATCTGCTTGGCTTTGCAGTCGTCCTGGTACTGGTCCTCACGCCAGTTCGTCACAATCTGATGGGGGAATACATTGTATCAGTCCTAAGAGACGTGGAGCACTCACAGTGTTTTTGAGGGGTGGAGTTGATGAGGTACCTGCTGGACTTGGCTGTAGAGGGAAGTCAAGAGACCTTCTCTCTGCTCATCTTGTCCCTTGAGACACGTCAGCACCAGAGACAGGAACGGCTGCTGGCTCAAGAGAGACATACTGAAAGAAAAAACAAAAAAACATGAACAAAACGGTGATCCTTGATAACTCAATTATACATGTTTATTATCATGATAAACTGCATTACTGAACATGCCTAGACTCCAAGAACACACACAAATATAGAGTGAAATTGAGAATTTTTAAATAACATAAACCGAAAATTAATTAATT
Organism: Hybognathus amarus; assembly: GCA_030378365.1. NCBI lineage: Eukaryota > Metazoa > Chordata > Actinopteri > Cypriniformes > Leuciscidae > Hybognathus > Hybognathus amarus. Next base: position 107,782 of record JAQIUQ010007494.1, read on the forward strand.
TCTTATGGAGTGCTACAAATTATTGATATAAAGTTTAGGGCTGACTTCTAATAGTCGAGGATTCGATTTCGGAGAGGTCTGATTCGACTATGAACGTTATAGTCGAATAGTACACGGCCAGTTCAACCTCGTTTAAATCAGGTTATGTGTCTCTCCGCTCATGAGCGCTCACTCTTAACAGACACACGAACAGACACGCTGCGCGCGCGTCACAAAATGTCCATCAAGCGCTCCCCATTCACAGTAACCGGGTCGTCTCATTCAAAACAGCCAGCCGTTGCTGTCAGCGAGCCACCGCACATGAATACTCTACTCATATGAGTCAGGCTGCGAATGTAAGTTACGTGTCCGCCCCAGCGCGCTCACACTAGCCTATTAAACGCCTCACCTCGGGGGCCGCGCACTCGCTACATTCCCAGCACATCTAGTGGATGCATAAGCATTCATGCGTGACAAAAAATCTTTAAGTTTTAGGAGGCAAAATATATATTTTTGTAATTCTGTGAATTACACTGCTCAAATCAGATGAGGAAGGGTTGGCTCTCCACAAAACATAAAATATTATTTTTCGTGTTCACAGAGGAAAAAACAATGTTACAGACGTGACAGTTCTCCGACGGACATGAGCGCTCTGAAGCAGCACTTAAAGACTGCTTTAAAACTTTCACAGACCTCAAACAGAAAAGCACAAGGCCTTTCTTTAAAGTGAATTTTGTTTTTTAATAACTTTTTTCTTGATTTTAATTAATGTTTTATCAACCAATTGTCTTGATTTGATCAATAAGAAGGAAAAGCAGATTATTAGGCTACTGATAATCAAGCGAACGGAGGCACCGAAGCTCGTCTCATAAAAATAACTACTGCAACTCAGCGGTCCGAAAAAAAAAGGTCTGACTATCAGTCGACTACGGCAAAATCTAACGAATCAGATTCGACTATGAAAATCCTTAGTTGAAAACAGCCCTAATAAAGTTGCAATCAAAGTTTGGGGGGGGGTTGTTGAAAAAAATTAATACTTTGTTGTATGCATTACATTGGTCAAAAGAGACTGTAAAGACATTATAAATGTTACAAATAAAACATTATGTTCCTTTGAACTTTTTATTCAATGAATCCTGAGAGAATAAAATCATAATGGTTGGAATGTTGCAGTAGCTTGGAAGTCCATGCTAAAAGGCTGGGCAAAAAAAAAAGATTTTTCGATTAATCGTTTTTTAAAATGTGGCTTCGATTCAAAATCGATTCTCGACGGCCACGAATCAATTTTTTTTATATTCAGGGCTCACGGTGCTGCGTCTTTTCTGCGTCTTGTGGCCTTTCCTAGCACTAGTTCTTAAAGTGAACGCAGCCATATATCTGTCAGTGATTCTGTTGTCATAACATAATATAGCATTAATTGTAAGCAATCAGAATTAATAGCTTATGTATTTAATTCAGCCAGGACTAAAAGACTATCCAGTGTTATTTTACATTGGATTACTTTATTCAGTTTCTGTAGTATTTCTGACCTACCCAAAAAAGTTTTTTATTTTTAGGTCTCTTTATTTGTGTCTTTATTCTATTGTATTTACTTTTTTTTCTTCTAAGATTGAAATTAAGCATCCATGTGCTGCATAAACTCTTAACAAAAAAAATGACCCCATTGTAAAAACAAACATTTAGGTAAGATCAATGTAAGTTTTTAAAAAAAAAAAAATTATATTTATCTATATCCATCTTAAACATAAAATAACCTGATCCTGTTTGATCAAGGCGTGCGACTGTTCTGACTTGTTCAATTTTCAGCATCAATTTTGCATCAAAATCCAGTCTATTCATTGTGCAGTGTATAGTTTACCTAAAATAAAAAGTGTTTTATATACAGGTTTGCTTCTTAATTTTGTATTACTTTAGCCACTAGTAAACTTATGTCCACTTTTTTTTTTCTAAACATAGGATTTGTATTACATCTATACCTGAATCGATATGAAGAGTTACTTTAGTACCTCTTTTGTTTCTGCCGATCTCTTTCTTTTTCGTGAGGAGGGTCCCAGGTGCTGTCCCTTCTCCAGCTCTTCACCAGCGGCCTTCAGGACGTGACCCTGCACTGAGGTGTGCAGCTTACCAATCAGAGGGGCCACTAACCAGACACCCGAACGCTCAGAGGAACTGAACAAAACACAAACATTATTAACAACAGTATTTGAGAAACACTCTGAAAAATCTTTTTCCAGATCAGACATTGATTTATGTGGTTTGAAAGCAAGAAGCGACTATATCAAACAAAGTAAACATGACCACAGGCAGAAAGCAATGATTGGGGTCACCCACCTGAGCACGGGTTTCAGCTTGCTGGCACTGTTGCTATTGGAGACGGAGCCGCCTGAGACAGCGGAGCCATTCCAGGAGGGATTACTAGAGTTCATCTCAGCAGACTTCTGGAAAACTTCAATGGTGGCCTTGGCTATATTTTCCTGAAGAGCATACAGCTCCTGTAAAGAGTTGGTTCAGATGTACCAGGAAATTATGAACCTTACAGAAAGGACGAAGAATCATCAAGCAGAGTTGAACTCAGCAAGTACTTACATTAGTTGAGCTTACATTAGTTGAGTTTGAATTAGGCGAGCATTGCTTGATCATGAGCTGTAGCTCGAGAGACGACTGTCTCATGGTCCACTGGTCCATGTTCTGTAAGCAGAAAAACAGACGGAATATGGAAAGAATGCATTTTAAAAGGAATCAAAGCAGAGCTTAAGAGCCCAGCTGGAGCTTAATTGCAATGATGGACCCCTGTCTTCACAGTCTATGAAGATGAAAACTAATCCAGAATAATGAGCTGCTGTGAGACCCACACAAATCGTTAATGGCTCAAAGGCTAAAGCGTGTGAAATAAATAATTAAGCCTGGGGAAATGACTGTCTTTTTACTCTCTGCTGCTCTTGCATTGCTGACAGCCAGAACAGAACAGAGCAGCCAGGTGTCTAAAACACCAAACCATGTGGTTTGTCTTCATGTATGCAGACCTAGTCTGCTGGGTTTTAAAGCTGATGTGTGTATTTTCTGCACCAACAGCATCACCTAAAGTAATAGCAAAAACAAGTACTTTTTTCAGAACACTCCTTAAAAATGTGTAGGAACATGGCATATTACAGGGTTTTCCCACAGGATTCTGTGAGACCCCATTTACACCTGGTATTAAAATGAGTTATCCGGATAATAAGTGTTCTGATCTTACCGATTTCATTTACACCTGGCCACATAAAATGTTTTTGCAAAACGGTTATAAATCCGATCTTCAACTCCCGCGTTATATGCAGATTTAATATGCTGCACGCCACCAAAAGCAACAGATATGAACTGCATTTTATTGATCATCAGCTAATTTCAAAATCAAAGACATCAATAAGAGAGAGTGGCAACAGCCCTGGTAAGATCATTTCGTTTCTTTACTTGAAGATGATTATGTGTTAAGCGTCTGTGACTTTCACTATTATTTGCGATGTTTGCACGTTGGCTTGATGAATAGACACTAAGCTGCGGTGATGTGTGTCACAGTAGCGCCGTCCAGAGGTGGAAAGTAACGATTTACATTTACTCGCGTTACGTAATTGAGTAGTTTTTTTGTGTACTTCTACTTTTTTAAGTAGTTTTTAAAATCTGTACTTTTACTTTTACTTAAGTACATTTTGTTTGAAGTATTGTACTTCGCTACATTTTAAATCATATCCGTTACTGAGTAAAAAATAATAGTACACGGGAGAAAAAAAAATAAAATCACACTCCGGAACCTACTGCATTGGTTGAAAGGCGGGAGAACAAACGCGCAAGAAAGGTGACGCAGACCCATAGACAGAACCAGCTGAAGCTGAAAACGAATCGCGCTCGAATTCTTATGAAACGAATTATGTCCTCGAGGATTTGTTTGCTAAAAATGTGGACGCAAAGTGGCTGCAAAAGGAGGATATAGGACACTACCCCTCCTGCAGATAAAGGTATGTGCCGATTATAACTTCGAATGACTTACGTGATGCAGAGGGAATCCAGAAATCCAGTCATGAAAGTGGAATTATACACTTAACGCATCACGTAAAACATGCAAAATAATGGATAGATACATGGAAAGTAGAACTGTGCAATAAATCCAATCGTGAGAATATTTAAGCACAAAAATACTGCATGTAAATGTATAACCCTATTTGTTCTGCTGAGCTGCGCCGCGTTTTGTCTACTAAGTTAACTTAGTACATACTCAAGTATGCGTGACATTCATGTGCTGTGTCTGAAATCTCCACTCAAAGCACTACTCCCTAACCCCTATGTTGGGGGTAGAGAGCAGAGCACTATATAGTGAGCTCACCAGCATAATAGAAACACCACTTTAGGACACTACTCGATCGTCTATCTGCGCCGTTGATTACATCATCTGTCAGCTGGTGCCGAGCCGGCTCTGGGCTAAATAGATTTTTTAAAATAAATACATTACATTATACTGAGCTTATTTCTCCAAAATTTAAAAACTAAAAGTGATTTCTGGCCGTTTTTGTTATAATGCACTACTCCACACATGATTATAACTTATTTTTACGATCAGCACAATGCATGATGGTATGTAGGGCTTTGTTAGTGACCATCGGTTGTAAACATGGTTGTACACTACTTTTCAAAATGCATTCTGGGATACATTGAGAGGACTATATAGGGTATAATAATCATCACTATACATTCGGACAGCACTACAAAATGGCGAGCTCACTATATAGTCCACTAAATAGTGAGGAGTGGGACATTTCAGACACAGCAATGGTGTTTTCAGCGTCTCGCAAACAATTTGTGAATATGAACATTTCCAGAGCTGCTCTGAGAGAACGCCTAATGGGCATTTTCATAATTTTATTTGAGAAAAAACGTTTGCTGCGTCCGAAATCTCCCATTACTCACTATATAGTGGACTATATAGTGAGCTCGCCATTTTGTAGTGCTGTCGAATGTATAGTGATGATTATTATACCCTATATAGTCCACTCAATGTATCCCAGAATGCATTTTGAAAAGTAGTGAACAACCGATGGTCACTAGCCTAAGCCCTACATACCATCATGCATTGCGCTGATCGTAAAAATAAGTTATATAATCATGTGTGGAGTAGCGCATTATAACAAAAACGGCCAGAATTCACTTTTAGTTTTTAAATTTTGGAGAAATAAGCTCAATATAATGTAATGTATTTATTTTTAAAAATCTATTTAGCCCAGAGCCGGCTCGGCACCAGCTGACAGATGATGTAATCAACGGCGCAGAGAGACGATCGAGTAGTGTCCGAAAGTGGTGTTTCTATTGTGCTGGTGAGCTCACTATATAGTGCTCTGCTCTCTAACCCCAACATAGGGGGTAGGGAGTAGTGCTTTGAGTGGAGATTTCGGACGCAGCAGTTGTTTTTTTTTACACTTTTCTTCACTTTTGGTCTTCACTACAACCCGTCAAAATAAAAGTTGGGTTTCACTATGAGAAATTATGACAGAAATATATTACTATTGTAGGCATACAGAAGAACGTAGCCTACCTCTCAAAATAATAATAATAACAACAACAACAATATTAATACATTTCATTATTTAAAGGAATATTTTTTTTGTCCATGGTTTAATTTAGTAAATCTGTTTTTGCAGCGCTTCCCCCAAAAATAAAAGGACACAAGTTTAAATTTACATTTGATTACCACCGTTTTTGATAATATATTTGTATTAAATCAAAGAAACATTATTTTTCTGAATAAAATACATTTCATAGGACAATATAATTCTTAAACATTTTAATAAATAATTAATGCTAAAAATAAGTTGTCATTATCAATTATCGAATTTGATTTATTAGACATGTTTTGTTAAAATTTTAATAAACAAAACAAACAAATGGTTTCAAGTTTACTATAATTAAAAGCATTTGTTCAACCAAATAAAAACCCTGTTTTCGTAATAATTTTAACTGATGATAATAATTTATTTAATAATTGATTAATACTGTAAACCATGGTATTTTCTGAGACGTTATCATACTGTGAAAATCTCATACCATTACAACCCCACACGGGGATTCCCCCACCCCGGTGTTAAAAAAGTAACTCAGTAACTTTTACTTTGAGTAAATTTTAAATGAGCTACTTTTTACTTTTACTTGAGTAGATTTTTAGACCAGTACTTTTACTTGTACTTAAGTAAAATTTTATTGAAGTAGTAGTACTTTTACTTGAGTAGCATATTTTATTACTCTTTCCACCTCTGGCGCCGTCATATCTGACTATAACATGACATATAGCCTGTATAACACACTCTCGTCTCACTCGTTTATTTTTTAGCATTTTTGGGAGGAGTAAAATATATATATGTGGTTTCAACAACCAGATTGTGTTTACACCTAGTAAAGATCCGAACACAATGCGTAACTAATCTGGATACAGAATGCATTTTAAAACTAGGTGTAAATGGGGTCTAAGTCTAAGGTGGGTGGATTGCAGACTATCTAAACAGCATCTAGAATTTTCTGTACAGGGATTTATTACTATTGATATAAAATCACACAGTAAAGATTTATATTTCATTGTAAGTATATTAATTATTTTATTAGTTTGAAGTAAAAGCATGTTAATAAATGTTGTCTTTTGTTGGAAAAGAGGTTCATAAATGCTTCATATTTGGAAAGCGTGTTGTTTTTTCAAATGCACGTTATAAGCAACTCAAACTTGCAGTACTTTCAGATAGAGCAGCATTTACTACTGATCAGAGCCGTACCTCACTGCACATATTTGTATTTTCTTTTATAAATCGCACTAAGCCAAATCAGTGAAACGCTGTAAACATTCGTCCAACATTTTTTTTAAAATTATGTTCAAAGTTCAAACACGCTTCTTTAAAATCAAAGCTCCTGCAGAGATCGAGTTTGCTTCATTTACTGTGAACTGAGCCTTTTGTGATTTTTGTGAGTACACAAGCGATATCGCAATTTAGATTAATTAGATTGACAGATACACTTTGCCAAAGCGACAGCGCAAAATACAAAGTTAGAGATCTTTTATGTTATAAAATTTTAAAATACTTTTTTTGGGGATTAAATATTTATATAATGCAGTGTTTCTGATTCAACGTTTATACGTTAACCCCAACATAGAGCTGGGAATATCTAAAAATTCACTCTATACTGCTACAAACAGCTCAGTCCACTCCGGAGCAGATGCTATCATGGGTTCAAGTGAGAGCGTGTGACCTGCAGGATGCGTTTGATGCGCTGTCTCTGAGGATTCTCGCCCTCCTCGCTGTCCAGCTGCCTGTGTGGGTAACAGATGAGCTGCAGTAACCGCTGAGCCTGGATGTTCCCCAGCACTGGATCCTGCAGTGCACTGCTGTCCTCCGACAGAGACTTCAGACACCGCTCGCCGACCCACTCCTGAAAGAGAGAAAAAAAAAAAATCAGCAAAATGAAATGCAAACTTCTTTAATGAGGAAAAGTGTTTCAGTGTTTTAAAAAACAGTTTGTTCATTACAGTGATGGACACACAATTTGGAGTAATACAAGGTTGTTGCACACTTTTAAAAGTCAAATTTAAGGCTTTTTAAGACCTGAAGAAATCAAAATGAATACCGTACATTAGGGGTGTGCAATATAGACAAAAATTTATCTCAGTATTTTTATATATTTACACTGCGTTTACAATTACATAATGCTATGAGTTTTTTTGTTGTTTTTTTCTATATTTGAATATATGAAATGATTTCTAATTTTAACGTTTAAATTAAAGGGTACTTTAAATATGAAATTAAAACCACCAGTAGGTGGTGGCAAGTCTTAATAAGCGAGTTGAGGGAGTCATTCAACCGATTTGTTCAAACGGCTGATTCATTCAGGAAAAAAGCACATGAATGAATCATTAAACTGATTTGTTCGAAACCCATATTTAACTCATTTTGAAAATCTCATCAGTGAAATAAAAGGGAAAATAAACAATATTGATAAAATTGTGTCTAAAATGTAACTCACAATGTTAATTTATTCATAATAATTTAACTGTTGTAAAAAATAAATATTACATTTGCAATTGTACATGGGAAAACGGCACTCTTGCTTGTGATATTGTAATATAACAACAACATAATATGATAAGACAAAAACTCATTTGGTGACATATAACTGCACACATCACGCAGTGAAGGCACAAGTGATATATGCGATGTCAGCTCGCCTCAGTTAAAAGCTCGCAGCAAGTTAAAACAATGACTACAATATAGTGTTGCACGGTGCACCGATACTTCAAAAGTATCGCGATACTCGGAAATTAAAAACCTCACGATACCTAAATTTATTAGTATCGATACTTTTATGAATGACCGCGTTCCAGATTTGTAAGAGCGTTCCACGCACGCTTCCAGTCTCTCCCTATGAACGTCTATGTTTCTCCTCACGCACACAGCAAAGAAGCTGCAGCTGTCATGAGACAACCGCGAGACGGCTGCATGCGCGAGCACACGTGATACAGTGGCCGCCTGTCAGTAGCGGAGTGGTAATCTGGAGAGTCGAATCTTTCCCGGTGGGCCGGTAGTGTTTCGAGGCCGCGAGGGCCGGTCTGATAGTTATACATTGCATTGCAAGTTATTAGCAACACAATCCAGCGGCCTGTACACAATAGTCTCTGCAATGGCGATAGTTTGAAGCGCGCGTCTGTGTGAAGACGGTGCGCGACGTGGGCGAGCCGCAAAAGACACTGTATCCATGCAACTGATAGCAGTGACAAAGAGCGCTCTGCTTGATTAAAAAAAACAACAACAGATTTTAGCGCTAGATCTCTTATTTAATAGCGAACTAAATGAATTATCTGCTAGTTAACTGGAGATGTTTCATTTATTTTTGTATTAGGTGCACAACTTTCCCCTCAACTTTCATAGATAGCATAAATAATTTGCAAGCTGCTAAAATAAAGGATACAAAACATCAGCAAAATGATCTATCGGCTATATGATTATAATCAGAGCATGTGCATGTCAGTGATTTATTTATATTAGGTTATTACAGCATTAAAGAGCACATACCTATGTAAAGGAAGTGCATGTGAAACGCCTTGTAAGAAATACTTTCATTTTCAGGAAAAGTATCGAAATCGCAATACTTAAATTGGTATCGGTATCGAAACAATAATTTTGGTATCGTGACAACACTACTACAATATTATCATACCATACATATCGCACACCCCTACGCACAAGACTGAACTGACATTACCCATTTCCTTCTCTCCTCCTTTCACGTGCAGGAGACAGACGTAATATGCTGCCGTAAATGACGCAAATTGTCACGTTAACAAACAAACCCACAAAAAAATAGAAAAACTAAATGTGTGCTAAAAAGAAAGTTAATTTGGAAAGCATTTAGATACGTCAAAGTGTAATCTAAAATTTAAGACCTTTCATTAGAAAAAAATACGACTTTTTATGGCATAAATTAAAAAAATATATATTTTTTAAGTATCCGCAGGAACCCTGGTAATAGTGAGACATCCTCTTTATTACATTGTTTTTAAGTTAGCGGTTGGGATGTCACTCAAGAATGTCTTTACAGAGGAAATTATTTTCACAGCTTCGTTCTGTTTATTTTATAATTCCGATTATAATAGCTCTTTCCATGGATGAGAATCTGATCCTCTTAAAATCATCACCTGCTGGCAGATGCTCTTCAGCACATACTTGGCGTAAACCACCAGACTGGCTGTTTCAATAGAGACGTTACGTCCTCCAGATGTTTTGGAGCCCATGTCATCCTCTCCAATGTCGTCCAAGCCAGCAGGATGGGAGAAGCCAGAACCCTTCAGCTCAGCATCTCCTGGAAAAATAAACAAAGTCACACTTTTAGCCACCCATAAATTATGTAGGCATGAACATCTAACAGCCAGATGGATTCCCATTCCTCTGTCTTTCTTCTCCAGAACCGAAAGCCTTTAATAAACTCCTAGTTCTTGTTGTTTTGCTCTCTGATTACTGGATACAGTTAAAGGTGCTCTAAGCGATTTTTAGCGGCCACTAGTGGGGATGTTTCAGAATGCAACAAGGGCGCTTGTGTGCGTGATCTATCTTAGAGCGAGCATTCACTGACTACACGGCCACACGGAGACTTTCAACGCAATGGTGAAATCATCACACAACATGCTGGAAACTAATGTAAACTCCCACTGCAGGTACAATAATAGCCTACTTTTATCAGCTTGACGTTGAGCTAATGCTCTGTGCTCATCAATGATAATGTTACAATAAACTGCTGTGCATTTAGCCGACATGTGATGTAGCATGAGCCATTTCTCTAACTGTTCGTGTATCTTTCACAATCAGCAATGTCAACATCGGTGAATGTATAATATGATAACGAAAATGGTTCGTGAACTTAACTGAACAGTTTCAGTGTATCAGTAAGATCGTAGGAAGTGACATTACTGCTGGAAATGTGTATAAACAATATGACAGTAGTGGATGAGTGACGTTAGTCAGTAGATCTAGTAAATAAAATAAGTTACATCCTAAAGCACCGACTTTCTGTTATCCTGGAACATTCTTTTGTATTCATGTCATGTGTCATGTAGAGTTTACCTTGCTATTGCACTAGAGTTTACTATGTTGATCCGCGTTTCCGTCCGGAGTCGATCAGATTCACGTTTTGCCTGACGAGCTTGAGCAGATAAAACTTTTTTTGTTTATTATATTTATGTGGAGTTTGTGTTGGAGTCTGTGTTGTGCTGGAGGCAGGACGTTTTGGGGAGTTATCAGACTCTGTGTCGTCAGCTGAAGTGCCGTTGGTCGCATCTCGCATGTTTGACTGTAGGATAGAGAGGCTAGAGCTAGGCTCGGGAGCGCGCATGCACGTCACATCTGATGGATTTCGCAGGAAATCCGACCCGGAGACCTCACATATAAATATGAATATTGGCCTTCAGAGGTAATAGCAAAACCCGAAAAGTGGATCATTGCAATGTGTGATTACAACCCCTTCAAACACAGGCAATAAAAAAAGGATTCATTTTATAAAATAAGTAAAAAGCTTCTGTATGACCACCAAGACATGTTATTTTTCCGTTTGATTGTCTAAAACATGAACGCACAACAAAAAGGTACCCAAAATCTCACCCAGCATGAAAACGGCCTTTAACACGGCAAACACAGCCCCCACCACAATGCTGTTCTGAGATGCAGCCAGCAAGTGTCGGTCGCAGGACGATCTGATGCCCACTGTGGATTTGTCTGAGGACAGAAGCGCAACTCTCAGTTTTGTAGATATATATATAGATATATATAATAGAGAGAGATAGATATATAGATATATATAGAGATACATATAGATAGCAAGTGTGTAGAGTTGTTCAGGTGGGATGTGTAGGGGATTGTGTGTGTTCTGCGTTACCTGATTTGGTGCCGTCTTGTGGACAGGGGTTGCGCTGTGGGGTTCTGAACAGATGAAGCAGGATCCTGCAGGTCAGTCTGGCTCCAGGTTCAGAATCCTGCTCACTACAGGCTGCACACAAACATGAACATGTCACAGAATCTTCCATAAAAAGGCACTAGCCTCAGAACATGACCTCATCATTTCTCACAGCTGCATGGAGGCATTTCTCACAATCCTGCACACCACCACACAGACACTCCACCGGTGACTCAAACGAGCTGAACAGATCAACACCCTGGCAAAATAATCCTTTTAAGTAGCCAGAAGGAGCTCAGACGTGTTAGTTCAACCAAACACAAAAATGCTGTCATGAATTGCTCACCCTCATGTTCTTCCAAATTGAATTACGCCACCATTGAACTCAAAAGAAGGCACATAGAAGGAAGATGCATAGAGCTCATCAAATATGGTTAATGGAAGCTCAAACATGCTTGCTTGACACACAAAGAACAAACCTCATTGGTTCTTGTGGATCAACCAAGAACATTGAGCTCCCATTAACCATATTTGAAGAGCTCTTCGTATGTGTCTTGATCAATGTGTACAAGTAAATAAAAGCTAGTATTAAGGGTCAACTCACACTAAGCAATTTGAACTGTGTCCGAGACACGTTTGTTTAACTAGTGTCATGTTCGCGCTGAACCATGCCCTGGCCCGCAAGAACAGGTGGGTTTAAGCTTGGTTTGATTGGCTCAGGCACGGTGCGCATTAGAGCCCGACCGATAAAGGATTTTGAAGGCTAAATCAAATGGATTTGTATCGATACCGATACAAATATTTGTTGGTTTTAAAATCCGATATTCCAATATATCGGCCGAATATTTTCCAGAAACGCACAACAAAAGATTAACAGATTTCCCTAACATTAGTTATTTGTAGTTATCTATGAGTTTTAACTAAAATAATAGGATAATGTATTTTAAAAAGAAACTTGTTTCTTTTATTGTCACAACAGAACAGAGGAACATCAAAATATATTAAAGTTCTGATAAATGAAATAATAATGGTAACACTTTACAATAAGGTTCATTAGTTACTATATTAGTTAACATTAACAAAGAATGAACAATCCTTCTTCCAGCATTTGTTAATCTTTGGTAATGTTAATTTCAACATTTACTAATACTTATTAAAATCTTGTTAACATTAGTTAATGCACTGTGAACTAACATGAACAAACAATGAACAGCTAGAGAGAATTGTATTGACTAACGTTAACAAAGAATAACAAATACAGTAACAAATGAGTTAGTTCATGTTAGTTAATGCATGAACTAATGTTTAATAAATGAACCTTATTTGTAAAGTGTTACCATAATAATTAGTCCCTACATTGCCTTATAAGCTACCTGCAACTTGGATCAGCAGGATGTGTACACGAGTGTTGCCAACAGGGACGGTGTAGAGTACGCTCCGCGTTACTAAATTCGCCCGACGAACTTGCGCTCGTGTCCATCTTTATGCCCGCTGTGTCACACGGCCAGTTCAACCTCGTATAAATCAGGTTATGTGTGTCTGTCTCCCGCTCACGAGCGCTCACTCTTAACAGACACGCTGTCCAGAATGCGCGTCACAGAATGTTCATAAAGCGCTCCCCGTTCACAGTAACCAGGTCCTCTCATTCAAAACAGCCAGCCTATGCTATCATTGAGCCGCCGCACATTAAATACTCATATGAGTCAGGCTGCGAATGTAAGTCACTTGCCCGCTCCAGCGCGCTCAAGCTTACTAAATATAAACGCCTTACCACCGGCGTCGCGCACGCGCTATTTTCCCAGCACATCTAGTGGATGCATAACGCAAACCCAGTCAAACGTTTGACTGCAGTATCTTATGCGCCTCATAATCCGGTTGATAGACTCATCTTTTTGCACAAGAATCTCTCAATAGTGGATGAGTAAATAACATTGCACTTGTATCCTGAATGCAGTATTTTTTTTATTATTATTTTGCTCTGCTTTTTTTATTCAAACCACAAGCTAATTTATGTTTGTTAAAGGTAAAAGTGCACTTTTTCTTTCACATTGATCACTTCATATACCAGTTATCAAGGTTTGGAATTGGGATCCACTTGAATATTCTAAAGTGTGTTTGTTTGCATTTTGTATTTCATAAGTGGTAGTTGAAGAGGTTGTATTACTTAGTGTTGTTCAGTACAGACTAGTACAATGTTAATTTATTCCATACACATTGATGTTCTTCCTACTGTGTCATTCTGTTTATGCTCATAAGAAAAATAAAACATATTTTTGGGATGAAACAGCAGTCTCTTTCTGCACAAAACATGTACAGAACCGAACCGTGGCCCAAAAACCGAGAGTACGGACCGTACCGTGGGCTATCTGTACCGTTGCACCCCTAATAACCATGCTAAAAACACCCTAAATCTGCACCACTTGATTCATGTGGATTTCTCTACTTTTAAGTCTTTTGTCTAAAAAAACTTTAACTTAAAGTTTTGGTTACGTAGACTTTCAGCGGACGGACGAAAGAGTGATGAAAGAATATTAAAAAATACCTTTATTGGTGATTCAAAAATAAATGAAAATAATCTGGATTTGGAATGACATGACAGTAAGTAAATTATACTAAAATTTAATTTTGGGTGAACTATTCCACAAAACTCTCACACAAAGTTATCAAATGGCTTCAGAAGACTTAAATGATCTATTTTAATGAATTCCGATTTTAGCAGCCCATGTTTCCATTATGAAAAACAGCACTCTGCAGACACTTTATAAAAAAAAAAAACAAACAAAAAAAAACACAGAAGTTGTCAAACAGATTTGTAATGATATTAGGGTGAGTAAACAACACCAGAATAAATTTTGTGAAAATGATCCCTCTAAATCAGAGTTTCTCAAAGTGTGGGGCGCGCCCCACTGGTGGGGAATAGAAACATGACAGGTGGGCGCGACAAATGGGAGAAAATGTGGTAATTTTGTGCCCAACTCTATTAGTTCCTTTATCGAGCATAAACTCAAAACAAAACGAGGACACATTTAAATGTAAGCCTTACTTAACCTTTTCACACGTAAGTTTAAAAGTTTTTAGAGGCGCCCGTTATTTTTAGATCGTCTCCCTTTATGGTTTCCATGGTGACGCGTCATTGCTTGTCACACCCATAGACAGTATGGTCACACCGCAGGCACAATAGCGCTGAATGACTGATTATCTGCGTTTATTTCACAAATTTGTTGGCTATAGCGGGAAATATCTGATATTCCGATTGTCGAATATGATCAAGTGGATGTGTATTGTTGTTTAACACCTTAGTTGAGCTATGCGCGAGGCGTTAGTTTATGCCGCATTTTAGAGAATCGGATCTGGATTTAACAAACGTCTGTTTATCCACTTCTCCCGAAATACATGAAAGTAAGTGGCCCGGTGAACTGGAAGAAGCATAGAGTAAACTCGAGAGTTACTTACACGATGTGTATTTGATAAGAATAATACGTGTTGATGTCTAATTATAATGGAAATAATAATTATTGCCGCTTCCATAGACATAAGTCTGTATTTGACCAACTTTAAAATTGCTTTTTAAAAAAATATGTGTAGCCTACTAGAGAACAGGCTCATTTTAGACACTAAATTAGTTTATCAATTAATTTTGAACTTTCAAAGTGCACAAGATTTATGAATTTATCTTTAAAACTTTTAAAGTTTTTAAAGTGTGGGTCCACACCACACACACAATACTGTGGGAAACACAGTATGATAGTTTTCGAAAATTATTATTATTATAAAAATACCTAAAATACAAACATTATTAGGATTTTACCACCTTCGCTTCGTTGTGAGCCAGGAAAACCCTGAGATTATAATTATTCTTTTTCAATTTTGTTTGTTCTTTTTGCATGCAGTTTGCGAAGTGACAAAATAAAGCTAATAAACTAGTCCACACTTTTATTTTCTCCGTTTCTGAATTTGATGTTATCAGAGGCAAAATAAAAACACAATTGCATTATTATTTTTATATACTGTCATGTTTTTTTTTTTTTTTTTTAAATGTCATGTTGATAAAATACATTTTAACTTAAAGCCTAGTTTATTAATATTTTTTGGTGGGCGATTGCAAGGGGACAGGTGGGGCTCGAACCCTTCCCTACCTTCAAAGTGGGGAATGGCAGAAAAAGTTTGAGAAACACTGCTCTAAATTAACCCTAAGGAAATCAATGACAAAGTATGTGTTTATCATTCTGTCTTTCACTGCCGCCCTGAATGGCTCCTTGTGCAGTGAGCCAATCAGAGATAGACAGAGAGAGAGTCTGTGAGCACTGGGCAGTGGAAACAGCAGTGCCGCTAAAGATAGAACTTCTCAGTGTGAAATGTGGAGACATCAAACAGACAGGCAGTTGGTACTGACATCTCTCTCTTATAGAAGTGTGAAAAACTAAACGCCCACACTTCCAAGAGTGAGGCATGCAGTGAATGAGCGTCTGTATGGTAGGTGGCTGTGGAATACTGGGAGCCTGTGGAGACCCGTACCTGCGTTCAGGAGAGAGGGGATGGCCACGCAGCGCACCAGATCCTCCAGCAACAAACACTGCCGAGCTATCAGGATGGCAACGAATGTCGCCAGTGAGTCATGGAAGGAAAGATCACTCACCTGCCAAAGACAAAACGCATGTAATTTTCACCAAGGAACGTCTAAGTCATTCTAGTCGACTCAGACATTTTATCCTGTGCGACAGAGACACATCTAGCTGACAAAGTCGATCATACCTCATAACGGAGTATCTTCATTAAAGGACAACTCCGGCGCAAAATGAACCTTTGGTCTAATTACACATTGTTACCTAGTCAACCGTTATCTGAGATTTGTTTTCATGATTGCCGAATGTAAATAGTTTTATCTCTAAAAACAGTTTAGCTTATAATGCTAGTATAACGCTAGTATATTGGGCATAGAGTAATGACAAATAAAAATCGCTTGTTATTACCACTAACAAGGCTCAGAAATCAGCCCCACAGTAACACGGTAGCATAATAAGGGTCCCTGACATTCAAACCGAAGCATTGAGAACTTTGTCAGTGTCCATACAGTTTAATAAAAAGATATTTTATCCACACTGTCAACTTCACGAATACAGGAAGAAGCCATCTTTGAAATATAGTCTCTACTAGTCGATCTACGATCGCCAATCCAAGTGCGCTCGTGAGATGTGAATAAGGTGATAAGGTGAGCGCGACCAGTAGGCAACATGTACATATTGAAGACAAGAAAATGGTTCGTGTTTGTGTTTCTTCCAAAAACAACGGACTATATGAGATTCTGCACAGTTCAGCGCACTTGGATCAGCGTCGTAGATCGACTGGTAGAGACTATATTTAGAAGATGGCTTCTCCTTATTCACAAAATTGACTCTGTATATAAAAAATATCTTTTATTAAACTGTATGGACACTGACAAAGTTCTCAATGTTCATTTGATGTAGGGAACCTTATGCTACCTGGAGCTTATTTTGGGACTTGTTGCAGTGTAATAACAAGCAATTTTATTTGTCGTCTCTATGCCCAGTGTGCTCGCCGATTTACTGCAGCGTATAGCTAAATTTGTTTTGAGGGTTACGTTGACCGTAGATAAAAACAAATCTCATGGGCCATTTGACTGGGGTAACAATGCAATAATTGAAGGTTCATTTTGGCCGAGCTGCTTTAGCATGCACAAAACATGACCAAAATCTTTCTATTGCAATGATAGCACAAATATGCACAAACAGCAGACAACATACTGAAGGTGCGCTGGCATTAACAGTTTTTCACACGCATGTTTTCCAAGCAATCAGAAATGTCACGTGAGGGTGAAACATTTCCACACGCAGAAGTTCAAACTGATCGAGCAAATTTGCCACACTGTCAAAATAGAAAGCTGCTTAGTTCTCTGTGAACTGGGATTAATCCTCATCACTCCTTTTTTGCTGTAGGGGATGTCACTTTGAGGGGTTCAGCACAATAGATATAGCGACTGACGCGTATCGTCTGCAGAGTAGATCGCCAAAGCCACAGTTGCCATTGTTGGAAGAGCAGCAGAGAGCCTTGAGCACTCCCAACCACTCAGCACTGAGAGAGCGACAGTAACCCGCCGTCAGCCTGCCGCACACAGGGGATTTGCTACCGATACAGTCATTCACCCTGAAACAAAACACAACATTTGCTCAGCACTGTCACCATGCAGCTGTTTAGGCTATTTTACTGAAGATGCTTATGGAGGATGATGCTAAAGGAATTGATACAATAATCGTCTTGGTCATTATTATGGCAACAACACATTTTAATTTTGCCTTCTAATTAGTAACTAATGGATAACTAATTCAGACAATCACTAGCCATGTTTCCATCGACACGTTTTTATCCGAATTAAAGTGATATCGAATGAAAAATGCCTTATGGAAACAGTAAAATTCGATGAAATTTCATGAAAATCGACTCAAATGAAATACGATCGGTCTCATCGGATTTTCTCTTGATCGATATACGGCTAATGCGATAAAAGCTGATGGAAACGTTATTTGCCGAATAAATAATGAATTGCGATTAAGTTTTATGACCTTTTATGGTTGCAACACGTCAGAAGACGAGTTCATTTCCGGCCAGTCTGTTTGCGCACACATGGCGGATGTCAACAAAGACAGATGTAAGTGGACAAAGCAATAAAAAATAAAAAATGCTTCAACCAAAGGGTTATGAACCACGATCTCCCAGAACTGATGGCGCTGTCGTTCCCACACCACAGTCACCTCCGCTGTCGTCGGGCATTTACGTGCATCGGCATCATCATAGCAATGTTTATAGCGTCGTTGTTTTCTTAGGTTAGTTTTGCTTGTTTTTACGTGGCTTGGTTGAGTTCTAATGTATAATGTGGTCTGTTATTTCTGGTTAACAGACTGCGGCGCTGCTATAACACACCGTTGCCATGGACGCAGTTCAGAGACGGAACAGACTATTTTCTTTAGCAGAAGCAATACTCGTTTTTAAATCAATAAACTCGTTTTTAAGTCAATATTTTGTGTCAAATTATTGATGTATTTATTTATTTGGTTGATTTATATGTAATAAGCAGGATAATATATAGTGAGGCGGTTGTTATAGCGAATACAACCCCTTCAGGCTAACAACCGCCTCGCATATACATTATCCCATACATATGTCGCTATCAGCTGGCACATACCGGTAAGCATTATTAGGCTTCAACTTGTGAAATACTTGATCATTTGTTGGTAGATGGCATGATCCGTTTTGTCTAACAAAACTTTGTTCGCAAAAGTTTGCTTGAATGTTGTTCGATTCAGTGCGAAAATGAATGGAAACACCTTAAAATGTCTCAAATCAATTCGATATACCAATTTGATCGCAAAACAGCATGTGACGTCATTACGTACAGGTTTTTATTCGCTTTAAAGCCGTTTGATGGAAACACACTTTCACCAGCTTTATTCGCATGTGTTTTTTAACCGAACTTCAGATAATTCGATTGACAAGTAGATGGAAACATGGCTCCTGTGTTAAAGAAATGTTACTCTATATTTTTTATGAACACTGGTGTTTTCTCAAAAAAAAATGCACTGTAATGGCTCACTACTCAAAATCAGTGTATAATATGTGTATCTTGGATAATTGTTTACAGTGTTGGGTGTAAGATATTACTCAGTAATTAGTTTCTGTAATTTAATTACTTTTCCCTTGAAAATGTAAAGTAAGGGATTACTCTTCATTTATCTGTAATTTAATTACAGTTACTTCTGATGTAATTGAGGTAAATACTGTGTATAGATCAATCCGATCTCACAGCGATTCGTATGCATTTTATGAGGTGTCTAAATCATTACGACCGCACTCGTACAAATTCGTATGAATTATTGTAAAATATGTATGAAAAAAGTGTGAAATGTCATGAGATCAGACATAAAACAATAGTGGGTTTAACATCAAAATGTATTGTCTGATGTTAAAAAGTATGTTTTTATAATGTAACCTTCTCCACCTTGGTCAGTTTAAGGATAATTCATGCAATTTTATAGTATTTATTTGAAAGAATTAAAACAGATTCATGTCTATCCTTGTATTATTCAGCTGGTTGAGATTGATATGGGATTTTGAAAGTAATTAGTAATTAAAAGTAATTAAATACTTTTTAGAGAGAGTAATTAGTACAGTAATCTAATTACACTGTTGAAGAGGTAATTAGTAACTAGTAATGAATTACTTTTTAGAGTAACTTACCCAACACTGGTTGTATATTACGAATTAGCTTTTATTTTTCAATTAAAAAAATTCTATTTTTTAAATGTGCTTTTATTGTTATATGTTAAACGTTCAATTTTATTGCTTCAACATATTTCTTTCTGTTAGTTGACAGGGCATCATTTCTAATTTCCGTTTAGTTTTTCATCTAAATGTACCCTTGAGATTTATTTGAACGAACGACAATGTTTTTAATAGTTTTAGTTAATGATAATAATCCCGCTCAAAACATAATCGACAGAATCAAATGCCAACCTCTCAGGGATTCACGATGGTCCACACACACGTCCATGAGCACGTTACACACAAAGCTGTAACGGTTAGCTGGGCTGTCGTTGAGGATCTTTCCCACCATGGAGTGGTTGATATTGTGTGCGGTCAGGATTAGCGATGGCATTGATCACTGAACACCTGATCCCACAGCATGTTGGAGTCTGATGGGTCAATGTTATAGTAGATGGAATTCTTTACCTTTGAGCAGAACTCACTGTGGGAATTCACACAAAACCAGAAACCATTAGAGATGAATGCAACCAAACCACCCGGAATATGGAGATATATTTAAAAATACTACCCAGTTCACTGCTCTCACCTGAAAATCTCTCCAAACTTGCTTTTCAGGTGACTGCAGGAGGTATAGAGGTCGGAGAGATAGGCCAGGATACAGCGTTCAGCTGAGGAACAGTCTGCAGGACTCACGCCAGACTTGACTACAATCCGCAGCCTGCCGAGCACAACACGATACATTCATCACTGTCCAAACAGCGTAACATCTGTTTCTGCACTGTCCCATCAAGGAAAGTAGACATTAGTATGACATACCCATCAAAGACCTGTGCGGTCTGGTCAGGGTTGAGGATGAGGCAGGAGTGGTATCTCCGCAGAACGGCCACAATACACAGACAGAGACTTGTAGTGTAACTGCCTGCCAGGTTGGAGGATTTCAGCAGGAGTTCTGCTTCCACCAGACTCAATTCATTCAGCAGCTACATGACCAACACACACTGAGGTTAATCACCAATACACAAAGCAGTATTAAATCAAAAAAGGAGACAATTTGAGGCCCTGACATACTTCAAGCCAAATCGAAGAATGAACTGAAGGAATTTCAAACAAAATCAGACAAAATTTGATGTGTGCTCAAACTTTGTGGAAAAGTTTGCTCTGGCTCTGGTCTTTTAATTTGCTAATACTATTTCACAATATTACTGTTTTTATTTTATCAAATAAATGAAGCATTGGGTGAGCATAAGGGTGCTTTCACATCTGTAGTTCGGTTCATCTGGTTCAGTACCAAGGGGTGTAAAATCGATACTTTGTAGCATTTTCAGGCGTTTTGGTTCCTTTTCACACTACACTGATTGCTCTGGTCCGAATTAGTTGATGAAACGAACCAAAATGGAGTCACGTGACAACATTCACATCACTCGTTGGCCAGATCTGTCTTGAACGCATTTCCATAACTGCAATTGGTCAGAATTAACGTGGGAAAATTCCACAGATCTATGAATTATGAGCCCCTTTTCCCAGAGCAGTCTGCTAAACAAAAGCGAAGATTTCACTGTTCTTCGGAGTTTTTGAAAGTTGGGACCTAATAGGGTCATCGGACAATTTCTGAGGCTCTGCACCTTCTCACAACTCCAAGTTTGTCTGTGCAAACGGTCAACAAACATGAATCCCATAAAGGGTGGGTTTACTGCGATTTCACTTTTTTCATTTTAAATAGTGTGTAATGTTGCTGTTGGTGCATGAACAGTATCTGCAAAGTTGCAGCACTGAAAGTTCAGTGTAAGCAGAGATATCGTCTTTTAAAAATCAGGAAGTAAAATTGCCTACAGAAACGACTCGTTTTGGACTACAGCTGGGTTATGGTACGTCACTAACCCACACATTTGCATCAACCACTCCCTCCGGAATACGCAGGAAAGGGCATGATCATATTTCAGCAGCTCTCGTCGAGTGAGTTGTGTTCACGCAGCTGTCAGGTCTTCTGTGTTTCGGGCTTCCCACGGACACTATACTTCGACAACAATGGATACAATTTGTGTTTGATTATATTCCTGAAAGTGACGATCGTAATCTAGCTCTCTGTGCTGCACATTTACGAGACAGCTTCCAGAATCTCCACGAGTTCAACACTGGATTAACGTAAACAAGAAACTGTTTCTAAATCATGAAGCAGATCCAACTTTAAAACCAGCAGTTAAAAGTCAGCAGTTGTTGGACACAATCTGTAAGTAGGCTAAGACTTCATCATTTTAAATGTATTTGCATGTATAATTCCCGACGTAGCGTTGTGTTTTTTTTTTTTTTTCAAATGCCAGCGCTGGCTTTGTAGGCTTTATGGGCTACTAGTTAGGCTATTTTGTGTCTACGGCAAACGCGTACAAACATTATGGACCTGAATTTTGTATAAGTACTAATGTTGTAAATGTATTTTTCATGTATATATGCTTTATGACTTTATTTTCGATTTGATCAAAGAACGTAAACCTGCAAACGCTGTTTGTGTTTAACATTAGTTAGCCAGTCAGTTGCTATTGTTGCCAGTCAGATGCTATTGTGTAAAACAAGCGTGTATAAAGTTAAAAAATGTAGCAAATTATCATTCAGAAACCTTTATTAAGAGCCGTGTGTGGTGAGGTTCTGCTTGACTTTATTCATCGTGGCTTTCTCTGGTCTGATTCTGCCTCAGTGATACTGCAAGTCTCGACATCATTATTTACGTGTATCCACCGTCTATGTTATCCACATTTGGCATGCCCGCCTGTTTCGCCCGTAAAGGTCATGGGCGTTAATCTTCCGGACAACGTGAGCGACAGTTTAGCCAATCACAACACACCGGCCCAAATGAACCAATCTGAGCCCGCTACGTCGTTCTGAGGGAGTGTTTTCATAGACTCAGGAAGTCAACCGCTCGTTCAGGGGACAGGGGAGAGCGCGGCTGACAATAAAGGTGAAATTTATGAAAAATAAGACTTTTAAAAAAAGAAAAACCATGGATACATGTTATATTGCACCCCATAAACACAATCATGCAAAGAAAAAGAGCAGTAAACCCGCCCTATAAAGCGCAGCTGGTTTAGTCTAAAAATGTGCAGTTCTATGGCAGTTGGGTCTGTTCGAGGTCGAATCACGTTCTCACCACAAACAAACCGCTCCAGAGTTCGTTTTAAAGAGCTTGTTTGGACCACTTCAGTTGTGCACCCGAGTGCGATGGCTGCATTCACACCAGCACAAACAAACCGCACTAAGGGGGGCAACGAACTCGTGCAATTCAACTGAACTAAATGAGGCAGGTGTGAAAGCACCCTAAGAAACTTGGGTTTCCAAACAGGTACTATACAACTCCAAACAGGATCAGCTCTCATACCTGTATAGCAAAGTCAATGAGGCCACTTATATTGAGAGAGTACTCCATGAGGTCGAAGATGAACTGGATGTGTTGGACCAGTGGGAGGTGATAGGACATCCCTAAGGCAAAGCTGGTGATCTGCTCCAGAACATTCCTGGACACCTGTGAGATCCCAAACACACCAGTATAGCTTAATACAAGACTTAATTATTATCACAATCGATTATTGTGATCAATATTGTAATCATTATTTAGCACAATGCTTTTACAAGTTTAATCAGTAAGCAAGTTTTTCATGCAAGTCTAAAATTTGATTAATCGGACAGCACTAGCCTATTTGAGCATCTGAACGTACATAAAAGCAAATGGGATGGCATGATTTACAGAAAATGTTTTAAATCAGTAAAGGCATATGCAGTAAAGGAGGAGTTGATGATAGTCTGCATATATTGGGCAGTCAGAGCAAAAAAAAAAAAAAAAAATCACATTGTGTATGATGGGCACAGAACTTAGCCTCAGACTATGAATCAGCCCAGTCACAGTATATTAGAGCCAGACCGATATATCGGCAGGCCGATATTATCGGCCAATATTAGGCATTTTCCAAACAATTGGTATCGGCAGTTATAATGGCCGATAAATTAATATTTCAAAAATAGTAGTTGACTGACTGTCCTTTTAACTTTGACAATGTGACTGAAGTATTTCTTTAATAGTGCATGGCAGTTATAGCAATGAGACGTATCATCTCCTTGGCCTGTTATATTGAAAATGTATGTTTTACAATTTGCAGTATGACATAATCCATTGCTATATTATGGCTCATCATAGACTAGCTAACCACAAAGCTAGCTAATGCCACTATATCAGTCTGTTCTGTTGTGACATTAAAAGAAACAAGTTTCTTTAAAATGCATTATATTATTTTAGTTAAAACTCATAAATAACTACAAATAACTAATGTTAGGGAAATCTGTTAATCTTTTGTTGCGCGTTTATGAAATAAAAATATCGTGCCGATATATTGGAAAATCAGATTTTAAAACCAAAAAATATTTGTATCGAGCCTTCAAAATCCTTTATCGGTCAGAGCTCTACAGGATTTTAAACGTTTGATATTTTGAGTCATTTCTAGAACACATCCATGAATTTGGGAATTTAGTTTGAGGGTGAAAAACTTCCTAAGGCAGATTTGAATCTTGTTCAAGTTAGTCAAGAAACTTCAGCACGTTGACCAACAAAAAGCAGCTTGGTTTGACGATGACTTCTGTTTGAGTGTTGCTACGCATTGCTATGCTATTGACAATAGACCTATTTTGTCACCAAAACTTTGCTAATGTGACTACACATTCAGAGTAAGAGAAGGGGTGAAATATGAAACTGCTTTTGGTACAAAAAAAACTTGAATAAACATTATTAGTAGGGTTGGGTATCGATTTGAATTTGAACGATATCTGATTTCAATTCCTTGTTTCGATTCCGGTTCCAGACGATTCTCGATTCAGATTCTTTTAAGAGCCAGGGTCAAAAAAGTGTAGCTAACCTTGCTAACCAATGGTCTTTCTGAAGGAAATACTCCTTCTGTCACAAATATTCCTTTTGTCACAAATTTAGCATTTTGCCAAGATTTCGTTATTTTTAGAAAAGTGAAGCCACACTTTGGACCGCCGACCTAAGCTACTCATGTTCGACTTGGCGCGGTTTATGCGAACACTTCCGGTAGATGCTTCTTCTTTGATGTTGTTAAGCTGTTTCTTCTTCTGGTCTCGACGGACTGTGAATATCGAAACTAGGAATCAAAATTTTCACTTTTAACGATTCTAGGAAAAAGCGAAAAGTTAGCCCGGTTCCAATTGATACTCGATTCTCGATACCCAACCCTAATTATTAGTGATACAAAAGGGTAGATTATGTCCCCATTTAATGGAATTATGTCTCTAAAGCCTCAAGTATACTTTGTTTTCCACATTCCAAAGTATAATTTGGGCTTAAGATACAAACCCGTGGAAAAAACAAACAGGCCACAGTAGTTAATTAATTTAATTCGGGCTGACCTGAGAGGTGACCTGGTGCTGGTCAAAGTGTGAGAGGTGCTGGAATTTAGAGAAAATGTCTTCAGCAGTGGGAAAGGCCTCGGGTTTACTCCTCTTCCTCTTCTGGCCTTCCTCACCTCCTGAGGAAAGACAACAAAAGACAAAAAATAAAAATGAATTCACAGTTTACTTCGAAGATACACGTGCCATTAACAAGTAATATCAGGAAGATGAAATACAGAGATTGCCATCAAGTTTAAAGTGCATCATCAAGCATTCATCAGTCAACCACTGAGGTCAAAGGTTTTTTTTAAATGAAAAGCAGCTTGATGGGTGATTTATTCACGTCGAGTCAGTGTTCTGGGCCGTGCTTGAAATAGTAATAGCTGTGGGTTGAGCCGATTAATGTCAGGACCAAGGCAACACTTAAGTCTGCTGCGAGGGAAATAATGGGATGTTCAATTACACCTCTATTAAAAAGTAAAAGCAAAAGCAGGGCTGCTCTTTCTGACCGAGTCGGCAGCTAAGCTTGAATATAATAAGTCAATGATTGCTATTAGCATTGAAATGGGGCTACAGCTATGAATATTTAGAGGTTCAGTGCAATGAAAGTCTGTTAATAACAGAGCAAAATGGAAAACAGGGTGAAAAAAAAGACGACTAATGAAATTGAGCATTAATGAAGAACGCTCTCTATGGAGGAGAGACGGACAGCCAAATGTGTCACTCCAGAGCCAATAGATGAATCTAAAGTACATAAATCACAGTCAAAATCGATTGGGACAAATAATTTGTGCTACATACCACAGCAATCATCTTCATATTCAAGTTTTTGTTGTTTACGCTGAGACCGTTTTCAAAAACTTAAAGGGATACTCCACTTTTTTGGGAAATAGGCTCATTTTACCACTCCCCAGAGTTAAACAGTTGGGTTTTTACCATTTTTGAATGTATTCAGATGATTTTCTGATATTTAGAAGAATATCAGTAACCAGATTGGTCTCATTGACTTCCATAGTATATTTTTTCCTACTATGGAAGTCAATGAGACCAGAAACTGTCTGGTTACTGATATTCTTCTAAATATCAGAAAATCTGCTGAATGGATTCAAAAACGGTAAAACCCAACTGTTTAACTCTGGGGGAGTGGTAAAATGAGCCTGTTTCCAAAAAAAGTGGAGTATCCCTTTAAGTCAGTTTTTAGTTGAAAACATTGTTGTGTAAATAGCCCCTGATGTAATTACTCATCAAAATCTGTTAATAACTGAACGGTTGGTTTGAGTTGTCTTCATTGGCACACCTGTCTCAGCTGTACTCTTGCGGTTCAGAACCTTCAGGATGTCTTTGGTGATCTTCTTGATGGCGTGGCGAGCTTCATCTCGCTGCTTGCCTACTCCATAGAGAACCACCAGACGCTGAGTTACACTCATGACTTGCGTTCTCCTCCTGAACAACAAATCATTTAGTTAGAAAATTAGTCATGTTGGCTACAGTTCAAAAAGTTTGGGGTTGGTAATATTTTTTATGTTTTTGAAAGAAGACTCTTATACATGCCAAGGCAATCATTTGATCAAACAAAAATTGACAGTTTGTTTTTGCCAAAACAAAATTTCCCATAAATCCCCAGTGTGCTCACCTGAGGAATGGGGAAGTGGGTGGCGTACTGAATATGGCGAGGCTGCTCGTAAACCAGGGGGAAGGCCGGGTCCATTCCCTTATCCTTGGCAGTGTTTTTGCTCTCCTGCTCTTGGGCGGGTTTCTCCGGGGAAGGGCTTCCCTTCGACTCACAGTGCATTGGAGGAGAGAACATCTGCTGAAGGTTCAGACAATGAGTGCGTTTACATGCACGTTCTTAACCTGATTAAGCTTAATAAACGGACCACGCACATAATCATGTAAACGCATTAACCCGCTTTTTTCTTCATCAGAGTAAGGTCAGAAATGGCTTAAGCATAACCAGATTGTCACAGCCAGATTGTTGGCCTTTGCGCTGATTTCACCCAGCATATAAATGCATTAACTTGCTTTCTGTCAGCTTATTGAAGTTTGCATATGTGACAGGAACGTGCCCTTACTGTGAATGGAAATATATTGGAAACTCAGACTCTTTCTTGACCCCAAAAAATTATAAAAGTGCTCTCATCTCGAGCAGAAGTGGTTGCATTGTCTGGTTATTGGTTTGGACGTAAATTCAGGTTCAATTTCACTGAGCAGAGTTTTGCGAGTTATCAGCGTACTGGTGTGCAGGTAAATGTGCTTAAGGCCGTGTGTCCACCAAAGCATTTTTCCATGCGCCTGGCGTATGTTTTTAATGGGAGCGCCACGTTTTTTAAACACCATGAGCACAACAAGGCGTTGAGCATTTTTTCACACTGAAGTGCCGAGCGCACAGTGTTTTTTACTGGTCGCCAAGAGTTAAAAAAATTTCAACTTTGGATAAAACGCAGCGCTCATCACTATCACTTCTTACCAAGCCGTCCAATCGGTAGTGGAGGAGGGGCGGGACTAAACCACACTGACCAACTGTCACAACATTCTTTCTGTACAACGACATCAACCAGCAGAGCTAACCGAACGAAATGGATAAAAATAATTTTTTAGTATGAAACAAATAATCTACAAAATCGGTTACAAGTAAACTGTGCTGCGGATATTCTGTATCATAGCCACGAAACATCTCAACGGAAAAAACGCTGCACTGACAAAACACTCAAGCGCCCAGAGCACAGCGTCTTCAGCAGAGCGTCAAGCGTTTTCGGCTGGCCAAAAACGCTTTGTTGGACACACGGCCTAAGGGTGCATTTAAAGGAGGGGTTGACTGCCATTTCACTTTTTTCATTTTAAATAGTGTGTAATGTTGCTGTTGGTGCATGAACAGTATCTGCAAAGTTGCAGCGCTGAAAGTTTAGTGTAAGCAGAGATATCGTCTTTTAAAAATCAGGAAGTATAATTGCCTACAAAAACGACTCGATTGGGACTACAGCTGGGTTATGGTACATCATTAACCCACACATTTGCATCAACCACTCCAGAAAATGCAAAAAGTGCATGCGCATTTTTCAGCAGCTCCAGCCTCCAGCTCGTCGAGTGTGTTATGTTCACACAGCTGTCAGGTCTTCTGTGTTCGAGCTTCCCACGGACGCAGTACTTCGTCAGCAATGGATACAATTAATGTTTGATTATGTTCCTGAAAGTGACGATCGTAATTTAGCTCTCTGTGCTGCGCATTTGACGGAAGATAGCTTCCAGAATCTCCACGAGATTAACACCGGATTCAACAAGAAACTGTTACTAAAACATGAAGCAGATCCAACTTTAAAACCAGAGGCAGCAGTTGTTGTGCCACAATCTGTAAGTAGGCTAAGACTTCATCATTTTAAATGTATTTGTATGT
The DNA here is from genome assembly GCA_030378365.1 of Hybognathus amarus. Classification (NCBI taxonomy): domain Eukaryota; kingdom Metazoa; phylum Chordata; class Actinopteri; order Cypriniformes; family Leuciscidae; genus Hybognathus; species Hybognathus amarus. The sequence continues at coordinate 136,259 of JAQIUQ010007494.1, forward strand.
ATAATTCCAGATAAAGCCTTGTGTTTTTATTTTTTTCAAATGCGAGCGCTGGCTTTATTGCCACTATAGGCTAGTGATTATGCTATTTTGTGTCTACGAACGTGTACAAACATGAATTTTGTATAAGTACTAATGTTGTAAATGTATTTTTCATGTATATATATTTTATGACGTTATTTTCGATTTGATCAAGAACGTAAACTTGCCAACGTTGTGTGAGTATAACATTAGTAGCCAGTCAGTTGCTATTGTTGCCAGTCAGATGCTATTGTGTAAAACAAACGTGTATAAAGTAAAAAAATGTAGCAAATTATCATTCAGAAACGTTTAGTAAGAGCCGTGTGTGTTGACGTTCTGTTTGACTCTCTTCATCGCGGCTTTCTCCGTCTGATTCTGCCTGAAACTGATACTGCAGTTCGACACACATTTACATCTGGACCGGAGCTCATGACATGCCCGTAAAGGTAATGGGCATTAATCTTCCGCACAACGTGAGCGACAGTTTAGCCAATCACAACAAACCGGCCCAAACGAACCAATCTGAGCCCACCGAACGTTTCTGAGGGAGTGTTTTCATAGAATCAGGAAGTGAACCGCTCGTTCAGTGGACAGGGGAGAGCGCGGCTGACAATAAAGGTGAAGTTTATGAAAAATAAGACTTTTAAAAAAAGAAAAACCACAGATACATGTTATATTGCACCCCATAAACACAATCATGCAAAGAAAAAAAGCAGTTAACCCCCCTTTAATAATTGACCTTGGTTAGGTACCATCACTATTACAAAACAGACATGTATTGTGAAACACTCTCTCCAACCTCATCAAAGTTAGCGCTTGAGTTGTGATCCATTTCCATCGACTCTGACATACCAGTATCCTAAAAAAATGAACAAATTAAAGCATTAGAGTAAGACTAAGTTCTAAAGCCAATTCTATTACACTGTGACTGAAAAACAAATAAGCTACTTGCCTCAATTTTTACACTGCTTCCTGCATCCTGCTCTTTGCGCTCTGATTCGTCCAGAGGGCTCGTCACTGGGGGAACGTGGGCGGGGCAGATGGGAATCGGAGGCCAGGTCACCCCGGGAGATGAGGGTGCACATGTAGATGTTGTGTGAGAAGACGTCATGACGGATGAGCTCACAGAAGAGCAGCACAAGATTAGAGAACTCCACTCGCTCCGCTCGTTTCCCGGGCTCAGCTTCACAGACACAGAGACAAAGATTAAGTTCATTTAAAAGTATAATCCATCCCTAAAGCTAGAAATGGAACCAAGTTTAAAAAACCCCAGTGGACACTGATATATTGACTCACTGAGCACAGGGGCCTGAGTGTCCAGGAACTGCAGTAGGACGTCCTGGAAGACAGGCAGAGTGGCAGTAGACAGAGACCCTGATGACACAGAGCCTTTCTCATCTACGACCTCTGACTCTCCACACCTCTAAAAACACACACAGAAACTGTCAAATGAGAACTGTGCAGTAGAACATTATTAAATTATTTTCATAGTGTTTTGGTTCCCAACAGCACCTCTGCCTCAATCTCTGTCTGTCTCTTCTCCAGGAGTTTGGCCACCACCATGGCTCTGTGCGGCCCTGACCTTTTACAGGAAACAGCCCACTCACACAGCAGGGTCACCACCGCATCATCGTCTGGACTCATCTACAGTCACCAGCACATTACACAACGTTAAACATTAAACTGAAGAAAGGCAGTTCAAAAGAAACAGAAATGTTTTGTAACGTTACTAGAGCTAATGACCGATATATCGGCATGCCGATATTATCGGCTGATATTAGGCATTTTTCAAACTATCGGTATCGGCAGTTATAATGGCCGATAAATTAATATTTCAAAAATAACAAAAATTAAACGGACGAAACACGCTTGAACCATGTCATGAGTGTTGGAGTTGTATAGTTTGTCCACCAGAGGGCACTCTACACCTTCCCTGTTAGCAACACTCGTTGAGTTCGTAACGAGACATACATTGCTTGAATAACAATTAAAAGAACATCCTCATCTGGTTCTTAACTCAAATAAGCATGACAGAATTTGACCATAATGTCCAGTTTTGCTGCTGTTAAATAAGCCGATGGTGAAGCGGAATCAGCTAGTAATAATTACTTTACGTTTTTACAGTGTAGTTGACTGACTGTCCTTTTAACTTTTGACAATGTGACTGAAGTATTTCTTTAATAGCGCGTGACAGCTATAGGAATAAGACGTATCATCTCTCCTTGGCCTGTTATATTGAAAATGTATGCTTTACTCTTTGCAGTATGTTGTCATCCATTGCTTAATTATGGCTCATCATAGACTAGCTAACCATAAATCTAGCTAATGCCACTATCATCAGTCTGTTCTGTTGTGACAATAAAAGAAAAAAGTTTCTTTTTAAAATGCATGATCATAATATTTTAGTTAAAACTCATAAATAACTACAAATAACTAATGTTAGGGAAATCTGTTAATATTTTGTTGTGCGTTTCTAATAAATAAATAAATAAATAAATAAATATCAGCCGATATATCGGATTTTAAAACCAAAGAATATTTGTATCGGTATCGGCCTTCAAAATCCTTTATCAGTCGGGCTCTAAACGTTACAAATGTATTTGGTGTCACTTCTGACCCCAATATTTGAACTGTAGTGTAGCTAGTTCAGTGGGACCACATAAAACAAATGAAAACGCCGTTGTCTTTACCTCGTGTCCATCTTTGCTCTGACCTGAGCCAAAAATCCGGTTATACAGCGAGTCCAGGGAATTGCTAAAGTCCGACTTCTCAAAGCTGTGGTTATCCAAAACCTCCAATGTGTGCAAAACCCGGCTAATAGTGAAACCTATTGGGATTATAACTTTTAACAGGCTGTACCAAAATAAAATAAGTCCATACTGAGATACTGAACAGCTTGTTCATGCCCACCTGCTGTGGTTTCCTGACACTTGTCGAAAGACCAGCGGAACTCCACAGCCTGTCCTCTCTCTTTCACCTGCTCTTCAATCTCCCTCACCTTGGCCCGAACCTGAAAAACATTACATTCCTTTAGACAAACTCCCTAGATGAAGAGCCAGGGTATCAGATGTTGTAAAATCAACTGAAATCAAACCTGCTGGTTAAAGGTGCTGGTGCCGCCCGGCATGGGCAGGTTAGAGGGGGCGATCGGCAAGAGGTCTTAACGGGGAGCCGGTCTCATTACGGCTATCTGTCAGTGAGTAGTGCCAGACCAGAGCGCTGGGGCAACACAACACGATACTCTACACAGGGACAAACAGAACCAAACTGACATCAATAAACAGGAAGACAGGATTCAGAGGAGTGCAGATGGGATGACACCTCCAACAGTACCTGCAGCATGCAGCTGAGCCCAAACACCACGGGCCTGTGCTGGGGGCAGATGTAGAAGTCTGTGAAGGGGGTCTGGGGCTGGTTGCCCCTGAAGGCTGGGAAGTGGGGGTGGGGGCAGAGCGTTCCCTTGCTGTGCCGAATGCTGTGGGCCGGGTGCCCGCCCGGGCCTGGGCCGAGACTGCCGTCGCTCAGCAGCAAATTGAGCCGGCGCGTGCAGAAGACGCCAGCCGTCTAGATAGAATAAGCTGACTGCACAAACTCCCCAGAATACTGAATGAAATAATGACAAGAGGTCAAAATAATTCAGAAAATGACCAAGACAGACCGAAGCATTTATGGGCTCTTTGCCTTGATTTCAGGAGAACAACCTGCAGAATTCAATGAAATACGGCAAATTGTGTTAAACTGACCTGTAACAGGAGCGGCAGCAGCAATCGCAGAAGCTCGTCTTCTCCAGGTCTGATCTTCTCAAAACACTCCAGCACCCAGGTGAGGAACTCATGTCTGTCTAACATGCCATCCTATGTACACATACACACAATCAATAAACCCAACCCCAAATTGCCAAATTAATTATAAATGGTAGTATGACCAATATCATGCATCAAGTAATTATATCTAATATTAATATTTATATTAATAATATCTAATATTTTTGCTCTATTCAAAAACAATCAGCACATTTGATATATACACTATTATTCAATGTTCAGGGTCTTTTTTAAAATAAATAAATTCCAGAACAGACTTTTATAATGTTAGAAAAGGATTCTATTTCAAATAAATAAAAGTATCCTGAAAAAAAGCATCATGATTTCCACAAAAATATTAAGCGGCACAACTGTTTTCTACGTCTATAAACAGGGCCGGCGATTGCTATAGGCGAACTGAGGCGGTTGCCTAGGGCGCCAAATGTGTTGGGGCGCGCGGGCGCCGCGCTCTTGACGTCGCCCTTGACCTACTCTGCTACTCCCCATTAATCGAGAAATCACAGAGTTAGAATGAAAAATAAGAAAAATGTTTATTAAACATGGTCATCCTAAGGCGCCCCTCAGCCACACGTTTAATAACTTAATTACTGATTATTAGATTGAATTGATGATTATTGTCCGATCTTTTCTGGGGGTTGCGTTACGTTGGGCAAGTGCTCAGCTGCGGTCGCGTTGATCGGAAATGAAGCGGTATAAATAAACCCTCTGGTCCACAGGGACGAACACAGAGAAAGCAACAAAATAAAAAGAAAGTCCAGTTTAAAGGTAAGCCTTCTCATCTCAGACATTAAAGTGTCAAACGCAAATAAATCAGGCGTAGCAGCCTACTTGAGATTCTCGGTGACCGACGTGCTTTTTGGGCCGAGACATCTCATAGCCTACTTTTATTTATTTTTTGTCTTAACGGCCCATAAAACTCGTACATCGGCAGCCCATTCGTTTTGTTTTGCTTAATTGCCGACGTTGAGTTGCTTCCAAGTCTATAGCTTACTTATAGAAATTTGTACAAAACTAATTATGAAAGTTTCTTATATATTTCATTGCATTTGTTTTACAATATAGCTTATTATGTTGGAGTGTAATGTAGACACTGTAACTAATAGAGGTTTGAATTTTTCTTTGTTCAATTTGCACACTGAATTGCAGCAGATTGATGAATTTAACATTTAAATTTGATTTAAAAATGAATTAAACATTAAAATGCACAACAGTTGGAACTCTGAAACCCCCTTAGTTGTAGCAGCCAGGTAATAATTGTAATTTATCTACAACAAGTTACATTACATTACACAGATAAAACAATGCAGCTGTAGGATGATAGAAATATCCTTGAACGTTATTTGTAGCATTTGTATAAACAATTTATTACAGATCCTTCAACTTGTTGAAGTTTTGGAGTGATTATAAGAGTATTTTTGTTAAATTTAATAAATACTCATCATCAGTTTTGGGCATATTACTTAAAAAAATTAGTTACAGTTACTTCTCACAAATTCTCACAGAGTTAGTAACTGAATTAAATCATTATAAAAGTAACTAATTACCAGGGAAAGTACCTATTGTGTTAAAAAAGTTAAAATAGGCCTAACTTGGATGCACCCAATATTAAATATGTTAAATTAATTAAATGGATTGGACACTATAGAGTAAATTATTATTATAAAACATTGTACACTTATCTACACTATTGTAATGTTGCTGTGGGACAATGTGGGTGACACCAATAAAATGCAATATATTATTTTAAAAATTATCATTACTATAGTAGAACAATACATAACATACATACTGTACATAATACACAATTTTAGGTTTAGAATTTTTAATATTTGATATTGCACAGACCACAACTGGCCACCAAATAAGTCGGAAAAAAATGTATGCTTAAATGTACCAAAAATAAAATAATAATAAAAAATGGGGGGGCGCTAAAATCAATCTCGCCTAGGGCAACTAAAGGGATAGAACCGGCCCTGGTTGATAATAACAAGAAATGTTTCTTGAACAGCAAATCATCATATTAGATGATTTCTGAAGGATCATGTGACACTGGAGTAATGATGCTGAAAACTCAGCTTGGAATAAATTACATTTTTAAATATATAAAAATAAAATATTTTAAATATTACTGTTTTTGCCCAAAGTAATGTAGCCTTGGTGGATATAAGAGTCTTTTTTCATAAACATTTAAAATCTTACTGACCCCAAACTTTTGAATGGTAATATATGTATATATATGTATGTATGTATGTATGTATGTATGTATGTATGTATATATATATATATATATATATATATATATGTATATTTATATATGTGTATATATATATATATATATATATATATATATATATATATATATATATATATATATGTGTATATATATATATATATATATATATATATATATATATATATATATATATATATATATATATATATATATATATATATATATATATATTCATGGCGAGGTGTGTAATTTTTCATGTTCAATTCTTTCTCCTATCCAAATTGAATCAACTAAAATAAGATATGACTATAATTGAGCCATGATGAGCACATAAATGACACGCATCAGATTTACCAATACATATGTTTGGATACATCAACTAATTAAATGATTTACAAATAATTTCATTATTCATGCATAGATTATTCATAACAGGTGAATGATTCGCAAAACTAACATATTAATAATGGGTTATGATCGCAATCTTCTGACCGGACGGGTCACTTTTGCACAAATGAAAATGTTAAGGTGAACTCTCCCTTTTATAATTTCATCTGTGTGGGACATAACTGTAAATTATGTGTTGAACTCGCTCAATAACAGGACAGTGAGACATTTCTAGCTTTGAACAGTATATAAAACCATGACACCCAGTCCAGTCAACACAATGGGTCTCATTCATGAAACATTCGTAAATATACGAATAATAACCAATAGGGAAGAAAAGACGAACTTAGTTTGTTTCATGCAGACTTTAAAGCTACACTGTGTAACTCTTTTAGTTTATTCTTAAGTAAAAACACTTAGTTCTTTAAAAATATATGTGCTCATTAATGTATATTTACTTCGTCCAAGTAATTAAGTATTCTCGTGAGTGTATAATATGCCATTGAATATAATGTATTCAATACATTATATTCAATGCATTCAGGTAAGGGGTTCTAACCATAGATATCATATAGAGACTAGATACCCTATTGTTTCATTGCGTGGCAGCAGATGAGATGCCAGAGCACTGTGGAGCATTTTCCCGTTCTAATCGCCGGACCACCGAAAATAGTGCTTTTCACAAGTAAGTCTTAACATAATCGTACTATTGGTTGTATTTTGTGAATAGAATATTACCAGATAATCAAGAAGGAGCAAGGATATTTGCTATTACTGTACTGAAATCGTTGTGAAATGTTGTTTACGGCATCAGCCGGTGTTCACCCGGCATGGAGAGGTGGGGTAACTGTTAAAGTAATAATTACAAGAGCTTCTAGGTTATCAGATAAGCATTCAACTGCCCTGTTGTATAGGTTATTTATGTTTGCGCACATCAGGAACGTATATACACGCATGACAGCGATGTGCAAATTGAGTTACCCCTCCAACTTCTAGTTTTATTGATAACCTATATCTTATCACATGAGATTTGGCTATTGATATTACAGAAGTCCTGTGGTAAAATTACATTAACTTACTCGATCTAGCCTACCTTTGTAAAGTTAATCCGAATAGGGCTTTAGTCTAGACATTTTCCCCTCCCACATCCACATACAATAAAAAAGGTATAGGCTTAATGTTGTCCGAATTAAATTTTTAGAAATTACTGATGCAAACACGTTGAAAAGCTTCTTCTCAATTTTTATTACAGGTGGCTGCGTTCGGTGGATTCGGTGGCTGCGTTCTCTATGTGTGTGTGTGTGTGTGTGTGAGAGAGAGAGAGCGAGAGTGTGTTTGTGTGTGTGTCTGTTCGTGTGTGTGTTCGTTTCAATCATACGAATCGTGTGTATGTATGTGCGTGTATGTCCGTGTGTCAATCATAAATTGTTTCTTCAACTTGTTAAAATATCTTACTTTACTGCTACTATCTGTTTCTTTATTATAGTGTGTGATTTATAAAATACATTATATCCTTCATCACACATTGTGTCTGGTCACTTTATATCTTAGATCAGAATATTATATTACTGTCAAACCTACAATGGATATTCAAATACGCCGAACCATGTGTCCTGCATCATAGCTACATGAATGACCTTTGCAGCAAAAAAAAAACAGCGTGAAAATCAGTTCAGTATTCAGTGAGATATGATTAATTTAATGCGCTGACAGCTCATTTCACTTGCCATTCAGATTACACTGAGCGGAGCGGATGACTGGTTTAAGATGGCGGCTCCAATTCTCGTCCGTGCCAATAGGCAGTAGCGGTCGATAGGGCGTCTACCTATATGATGTCTATGGTTCTAACGTTGGTCGCCATGTTGCCCCTCCATCTTGAAAGTACATTAGCCAAAGAGGGACATACCCGTTAATTCAAGCTTCGCCTTTACGTTTGAGTTAACAGTCATGGACGAGATCGAACTGTTAAAGAGCAACATGCAGGTTGGACACCCCTATATAGCATAGTGTATGTTGATGACAAAACAACTAGATTTTCTGAACTGGAGTAATATATATTTAGCCATTAGAGGTGTAACGATACACAAAACTGACGGTTCGGTTTTGACGTCTCGGTTCGGTTCGGTTTAGAAAGCTAAAATGGCTTTTTTTTTAAAACAGTGGTTTAATGAAAAAAAGGTCTTTGTCTTTAAGTTAATTCAGTTACAATTAAACATTTCACAAGGATTAAAAAAAATCTGCTAATGCTGTGAACTATGTTGAAGGCTGCACATTACTATAACATTAAATGTTGTAGCCTAGACTTTTAACCTAAATTCAGATGCCATTAATTTTTTAGATATAATAATCAACACACAACACGTTGTATGAAAACATGTAAACTGAACATAAGGCAGTTTTTACATTAACTTGTGTTTTTACTCTAATAATTTACACAGTTGTCATTTTCATTAAAGATATTTTAAACATAAATTAAATAATCAAGATATCATTAACAGGTTAAGTAAAATATAATATACAGGCTAACATAGTGCATTTATTTAGTGCAAAGGTTCATTTATAGGAAGTTGTGGACACTGAATCACTTGCCTGCTGAGGTAAATATAATGCTAGTGACAAGCTAAAGCTTTGCTGTTTTATTGACGTCTTTCCGCGGCTGAAACACTGATTGAGCGATTACACGAGTTATGATGCCTTTCAGTAAGTACACTAATATCTTTCAACATACCTTCAGGTGTCTTTTCTGTAACTGAGGAAGAGATGATCGCGTTTACTCGCGCCGCGCTGCCGCTTGAAATGAGGAGCCTAGTAAGCGATCTGTCACGTCACATCAAAGAGCGCCAAAACGCCATTTATTGTTTGAATTTCGTGATCAAATAGACAGAATCTGAAAGATTACACCTTGCTTATTATCGAAAGTAACAAAACACTGAGCTTGTTATTTGGTGTTAATGGTGGTTAGGCTACAAAACTGAATTCATTGTGTACTGTTTACATAAGACATGAGGTCCATTGAGCCGGGCTGGGCTGGGCCGGGGTAGCAGGGGGCGGGGCGGGGCGTGTTCGGTTCGCAATGACAGTATCGCGACTTCGAATCGTGAGTTCAGTATCGCGGTTTTTCAGTTCGGTTCGAAAATCGTTACACCCCTATTAGCCATTAACGATATTTTGAGAAAATTGTGATAAAATAACTCCCGTGTCTACGACACACTAACCGGAAGTGACGATCGCCGAGGGAGTCTGTTCAAGTTCAGGCTCAGGTTACAATGGATGCGAATGACGAAACCGCATTTCTCCGATGTTGACGAATATGCCTATGATCACCCACAGGCATATAATTATGAGCCTTCTAGGCGAGATAGAAGTCAGAGGAAGATCGGGGGACGAACAATGGGCAGAGGAGAGAAGTAACGTTAGAGTTGTGGTGTCGAGAAAACCAGTGGCGAATAGGGCAAGTGAGTTCATGTAAGTTAGCACCGTGGCTAACGCTGGTTCATCTACTGTATGGCTAGTACCTTGGTGTTTTGTAATTAATCTGCTTAAGCAAACATACATTCGACTTTGTTCTTGATTAAACATCCATTTAGATTGTCTTAATTTAAGCCAGCAACATTTTGTCTTCTCATATTCTACGCTGACAGTGATTATGCAGTCCATCCAAGCTGGTTAGCACTATCAACATTGACTAATGGCCATGCCATAACAACAAATAAATAATGCTTTTCAAATGCAGTTAGTGATACCATTTAAACCGAGGGAAATGTGCGCCACAAACGACTGAGTGTGTGTGGTAAAAGACGCGGCAGTGAAGTCTGCTCTATTCACCTGCACATAACGCACCCAAGACCAAAAAGCCTTGTTTTTCCTAGAAGGAAAATGATGGATATGATGTCCTGACAGGCTGGAATTCGTGCAACAAGCACAAACACAATAATTTACCATTATGGCTTCTCTAAAACTCTTTCTAAAACTTTCTGTCTCTCACTACTGCTCTAACTACATCAACACCCAGCAATGAGAAGCAGACCGCGAGCTCATTTGTTTTCCTCAGGCAACGTCATTGACGCGTTGCTTGCGGAAAGGCGTATTCCAGAGCCTAGCGCATTTTCATCAAAATCTCGACATCAAATGAGATTTCATTAGTAATTTTTACATACGTGTTTTTAAAAGACCTCTGCAGACAATTTAAAGTATTAATTCAGAAATAAATTCAACCTGCATGTTGCTCTTTAATCTTGGACTACATTGGCCACCGTAGGAGTTAAAACGAAATTGACATTCACTGGATGGTCATATACCTTTTCACCTCTAGATGGGGGTAAAAATCACACAGTGTAGCTTTAAGTAATTATGGCCCCACCCACCTGGAACATGAACATGGCCAGTTTCTCGTTGTACTCCCACTGTTTCATTGCAGTTTCGACCTCTGCAGGAGGAGCGGGCAGCGGCGACCCGCAGCTCTGGCTTGGAGACTGTCTGTAAAACTCTGCCACCTTCTGCAGCTGCTCCCACAGGTATTTAGTAATTATCTGAGTCCATTCTACAGAAGCCAGATAAAACCAGTGAGGCATTGCAGCACAAAGACCAATTACACAGCACTAACAACAGAGGACATCCGATCTTCTTCGGGAATTAAAAGAGGACATGCAGCATGTTTGATACAGCCAAATTCTTATATGAGCATACAGAATGATGCACATTTACCTATGCAGGGGTCAATGACATGCCTCTTCTTCACCTTAGTTTCAGTTATGGCAGCGTGATATGCACATGTCATTTTAATCATCCAGGCAGATCGCATCACCGGCACAGAGTATTTAGCAAGGTAGCCAAACACTTCCTCTTTCTTGCTGAAGATAGGAACCTAGCGTGCGCACACACACACAGCAATTAGACTAATGCAAACCCCAAGATAAAAGAGCATTTGTAATGCTCAGAGGTTTGTGCGCTATTAACATATTAAGGAAATACAACAAGTGATCTGTTCAGAGTTCACAAAAAGGAACGAGGCAAAAGCGAAACCTTTTTAGCAAGCTGAGTTAAGGGTTTGGTCCCCGCCAAGTCCGTGAACCAATTATTAATGGAGCTCTGAGACCTGGCTGTGACGAGCCAGAAATTGTCCTTCTGATTGACCTGCGGCTTCCTCTTCCCAGTGTCTGGAAATGTGTTGCAGCGTAACTTCTCTGCAATGATGCTGCTGAAGTTTGAGCTGATCTGAAAAGCAGAAACAGGACTCCCCAGTGTAAATGAATGCAGATGAGACTACTAAAATGCATGCATGCAAATGACCTCTGAATGAATTGATAAGCTTACCTTTGAAGGATTGAAATTGACATTTTTAGCGCTGCCATGCTCATCGCCTGATACAGCCGGCTGGTTGTTAAATCCTTGCTTGACGTTCAATGCCGTCAACTCATCCTTATCAACGAGAGAGAGAGATAGTTTCAGTTACTACATGCATATCTCATTAGTGTCCAGGAGGGTTAGTCAGTCCTCCATCCTTATGAGAGCTCAAAATTCATCAAGATGACAAACTGAATTCAGAAAAATCTGCAGGCACAAGTATTAAAGATCACATGCAATGCTGAAAAATAAGACTTGTGATGCAATCCATTATATCCATAAATATTTATTTTGCTTCTATCTTCTTGACAACAGTCGTCACATGTTTGTGATATAATGGTTGTCTTATTTTAGGCATCATAGGCACGTAACGTAACAACGTTTTTTTGCATGCATAGATCATTAATATACACAGTTTTGAACGAGGTATTGTTGCCAATCTAGACAGCTCGCTAGGTTTTAAAACACATCCATGACAAACCTTCAATTCACGAGCAGTTGTCATTCAACAAACATAAACAACCCGACAGTCCAAACAGGCTATTGGGATTGTTTACATAAAGCTTTATTGATAGCAAATACGTATTTAATTATTATAAAAACACAAGATAATGATTATTAACATTCGTACATTTCACATGACGGGCTTTTTAAATGGCACTGCGACGATGAAAGTGGCTTTAAACACAAAGCTCGATAAATATAGATCCTTACGTCATTTTTAAAGCGGCGTTTCACTAATGAAATATCCTTTTTGTCTCTCTAGCCATCTGCAACAACAACTAAAGATGAAGACCGAAATAATTTAAAAGCAATGTATTATGTTTTTTCTGTTCAGCTAGTCGAGCCGTTCGGTTCATTGTTATTGGTCGTTAGCTGACGGCAGGGCCTCGTCTTTACAGACATGAAAAAACACTCTTTAATTCACTATTTAGATGTTAAATGTGTCTAGAGGGGAAGAGAGAGAGTAGCCTAACCTCTTTTTGCTTCGGGTCCTGTGGATAGACGTCCGGTGGACCGAGTCTGGGCCGTTTAAGAGGCCTGTGTTCGTAGCTCAGAATGCCGAAGGCAGCCATCATACCCGCGGCATGTCAGCCCGGTGTGTGGCCGATCCTGAGCGCTGCTGCTTCGGCTAGAGCTCCGCAGCTTCACCGATGCTTCCGCTCTGACGGGATTGATGGGAAAATACAAGACAAAATAAAAGTCCCTTCACTACAAAATAATGGAGCTTCTTAGCGTCGTTGTGGTTATTTTGTTTCGTGTGGTGTTTTTTAATTAGATGAGTGACTATAGTATAGGCAAATGATAATTATGCTTTTAGGCTAACTTACATTTATATTACTGCTTAGCCTTAGATTTTAAAAAAAGTCCAAAGTGAGAACCATGAAATATTAATATTTTTTCCAATACAATGTTTATATTACGTTTGTCTTTAAAGTGACATATTAAAAAAATATAAAATAAAAAAATCGTAATGGTGTTTAAAGGCATGCAGGAACAAAATTAACATGAACATTTAAAAATAATCTTTTTCTTTCAAATATGACAAAGGTCTTACACACACAAAGCAGTTAAATGTATAAATATACTTTTTATTCAATAAAACATTTTTATAACAATCTTAAATCAAGTGTTAAACAACCACAAAAGTATCTGGATCTTAAAGAACAAGGCAACTCTTAATGATTAACATATCTAAGCTTGTGAACTGATTTGTAATTATCTTGATATTTCCAAGATTTATATCTAAACAGATACTGCAAGGTATGGCATACATTTATTTCAAGAATAATAATAGACTCCCAAAGGCCTATAGACCTTAATTCCTGCATAATTCAGGTACCTGTGCAATTCAGCTGGTAAAATACAAACAACTGTCAATCATTCCTAATGAGATCATGCCGTGAAGTCTTGATATGAAGAAGTACAGGCACTCCTCAAGAAACTAAGGGATTTTTTAACAGAAATATGCACTTAGAATGCAAATAAAAATAGCACTGTCTTGATGAATTATTATATGAAATCAATTGCACAGTTTCTTCTCTAAAACACTAATTGCACAATGCTTTTGACAGATATCCATCAAATATATAACAGCAGAGGCACATAACTTACACAGCATGAGTGAAAATAATGAAAATAAAACACATTTCTCTTTTTTGGTGCTGATCTCTGGAATGATTGATATGAGTGACTGATTTGAAAGTCATCTTTGGTTAGCTTCATATGCATGAAAATGTCAGATGCATATAAGGCAATTGAATAATACCTTATGGTCAATAACATATCTTGCATACTTTTTAGAGTTGCATACTTTATAAATGAAAACATCAATAACTTACATTTATCAGTGTGCTAAATTTACTTCTACCAAACACAGGCAGAAGATCTAGTCCAGTATGAGAAAAGCACTCAATCAACACTTGTTTGGACTGACCGCAAGAGTCAGGTCGGCTCTCTGGCAGGCAGGATTACTCACACATCAACACAAATAAAGTGCCATCAACATAAATGTTTCCATTGGAAAGATGTCCTTCATGACATCATATACCGTATGAACTCAAAATCTCAAAAGTGTGCGAACAACAACATTATCACTCTCTTAAAGTATAACAAACAAACGGAAAATCTCAGTTTCAGCAGCTTGAAGGATTTTTACTCAGCATCTGGTATACATCTTCTCAGCAGCAGGTTGGAGGGCCTCTCGTCCCTCTGAATGTTTCGTTGAGCAGAGGGTCCGTGTGATCAACTCTTGTTTAGTTCTTACAGGTGAGCGTTTCTTCTGCTGCCATCATCATGGCATGGAAACATGAGTTTTCATTGGCCAACAAGTTTGAAGGGGTGTCAAACTCCAAGATCTATTTCAAAGATGATAAGATGTTTCATGAACATAACTTTGTCTATATTTTCTGTTTATAGTCCATAATATATACATCTAGGAAGTTTTTTTGATGCAAAATATCAAACCAAGTGTAATCTCTAGACAAATGAGACATTAACCCTCCTATTATCCTTGGGGTCAATTTGACCCCATTCAATGTTTAACGTCTGTAAAAACATATATATATATTTTTTTGCTTCAAATTAAATGACTTTTCCTAATTTAATGGGGACAACTCTGTAAACATAAAATTAACCTGCTAATATTTTTTCCAAGTCCTGTACAAATTTTGTGACATCGGTGTTCCTTGGGGTCAATTTGACCCCAGGCTCTTTTAGTTGTATAATAAAACAGAAGAAATATAAAAATTTCACACACATTAGTTTTGGTTGTTAAATTGAGGTCATTATAAGATGATTTGAATTCATAATGTTCATTGTAATGTCAACTTAAAACGTTACTTAAGTAGTCAACAAAGACATAAATTAACTGAGACAAACCTTTGTAAAAAAAATACACATATTGTGGAGGTTTAAATTACTGGGTCAAATGGACCCCAGAGGGTAAAAAGTGTTCAGATTTGAGGGTAACAGGAGGGTTAAGCTTTATTGTCAATCTAACTTTACTGTTCTGAGTCAGTTATTATACATGTAATGAGAATCCATTAGACATTAACACTTTTAAAACAACACTTTAATCGCATGCTAACGTCTTTGACAGCTCTCTATAGATATACATTGTGTATATATATAATTAAAAGCTTAACACCATTCTGCTTTTTTAAGATTTAACACATTTATCTAATTTGAGACTGAAAGCTGAACCTTTATCATATGAATTATGAACATGTCCCTATGGGGTCCATGTATGATTATCATTAAAACAGCAGCAGATGAAAGTGGAGACCCACCTGCCCCTGATCCAGGACCATGATCCTGTTACAGTTCAGCACAGTGTTGAGGCGATGGGCAATCACTAGAGTAGTGCAGCCGCTGAAAGAGCTGCGGATAGTGTCCTGTATGAGGCGGTCCGTCTCTGTGTCGATAGCAGCTGTTGCCTCATCTAAGAGTAGGATCTGAAATACACATACAGCACAAGTTGGTGATCACCAATGTTATAATCAAAATCTTTTCAATGGACAACTGTTTCTAATTTCTTTTTCATTTCAACATGAAATGGTCATACACTGATGAGCTAAAACATTATGACCAGTCTCAAGTGAAGCGAATATCGGTGATCATCTATGCCAGCTTCAGTTTGGATCCAGCCTCTTATGAAGACTTCAGATGACCCAACAATGCCAAACTGTAATGGCAAGGCGACTGGGTAAGAGTATCTCTGAAACAGCAAGCCTTGTGGGTTGATCCGGGTCAGCAGTGGTGAGAATTTACCAACATTGGTCAGAGGAGGGACAAACCAAAAACCAGGGGTGTAGGGCATAAAAGGCTCATCGATGCACAAGGGCAACGGAGGCTATCCCATCTGGTCCGAATGTGTCTCAACATGGGGACAGACGAATCAGGGTGCTTATGATGACCCCTTTCCACCATAGAAAACACCTACAATGAGCGTCTGAACCAGACCTTGGTGCAGTGGAGGAGGGTCACCTGATCCAATGAGTCTTGTTTTTTATTCTTCATTTACTGTACGTGTGTGGTGTTTACCAGGGGAATTGATGGCTCCTGAGGAGGGAGTGTGCTGCTCTGTGCAATGTTCTTCTGAGTGACCCTAGGTCTGGCCATTCATATGGACGCCAATTTGACACGTGCAGCATACCTAAACATTGTTGCAGACCAGGTACACCTCTTTTAGCAGGATAATGCAGGATAACCCTGTTCAGGAATGGTTTGAGGACCATGATGAAGAGACGATGCACTGGCCTCCAAATTCCCCAGATCTCAATCGAATTGAGCATCTCTGGGATGTGTTGGACCAACAAGTTTGATCCATGGGACACCTTCAGGAGTCGGCATGCCAAGATGGGTCGATGCTGTTTTGGCAGCACGCAGAGGACCAACAGCATATTAGGTGGTCATGATGTTCTGGCTCATCAGTGTAGAGTTTTCATTCTTTTTTTCCATATGTCTTATTGGAAGAGAAAGCTGGGGCAGGATATATTGATTGACCAATAGTCTTTCATTTTTGTCTAAAAACATACACAAATAATTCAGTAAAATGTGTTTATTATTTAAACTGTCAAGTCTAAATCAGTGGTTCTCAAACAGGGTTCACTAAGATACCTCAATTCAAAGAGAGCCTCACAATGACTTTTGATATTTTATTTAGAATAAATTTTGATTAAAATATATTTAAAAATCATTCTAATCCTTATCCAGTAAATCACAAACAAGAAACACATAATTCATTGGTTAACAAGAACATTCCGCTGGAATGTTATGTAACGCGTATGGAATCCTGATGTCATTATTTTTTCTCTCCAGAATTTACAGAAACAAGGAGTACCAATATATTAAAATAAGTTGCGGCGGAGTTTTGTTTCTTCTCATAATGTCGTGGACAATGGTTAAACCACTGGTATAATTTTTCCCAGAAGAGGATTATTAAACTGTGAGCAAACTGCTTGTCACAGATCAGATGCAATTCCTGATATAATAATTCCATGTGAACTGTTTTGTACAGATAGTTACATCATATCCCTTTCTGATATTATTGCACATTTTGTGCAAAGCTTCCCAGTTTACATGATTGGCAAGCTTAAAAAAACTAAAAGAAAAGATTCAATAAAATTTTGTACTAGCAATAGTCATTCACTGTCTGCCATGTGGTGGCAATGTTTCACCATTTTACAACAGCTGAGATTCACCAGAATTGTAGATCAGTGCTTCTCAACAGCAGGAGAAAAACAATGATGCAAATAATATACTGCAACTAATCATATAATCAAATAGAGTTAGGGCAGCAAAATAAACCGGTTTATCTATTTTAAAGTGTAAAATTGTTTGGTTGACAACATTCTTCAAAATATGTTATTTTATGTTCCAGAGAAGAAAGAAAGACATACAAGTTTGGAACGACATGAGGGTGAGAAAATGATGACACAATTTTCATGTTTGGGTGCATACACTCACCTATAGGATTATTAGGAACACCATACTAATACTGTGTTTGACCCCCTTTTGCCTTCAGAACTGCCTTAATTCTACGTGGCATTGATTCAACAAGGTGCTGAAAGAATTCTTTAGAAATGTTGGCCCATATTGATAGGATAGCATCTTGCAGTTGATGAAGATTTGTGGGATGCAGATCCAGGCACGAAGCTCCCGTTCCACCACATGCCAAAGATGCTCTATTGGGTTGAGATCTGGTGACTGTGGGGGCATTTTAGTACAGTGAACTCATTGTCATGTTCAAGAAACCAATTTGAAATGATTCAAGCTTTGTGACATGGTGCATTATCCTACTGGAAGTAGCCATCAGAGGATGTGTACATGGTGTCCATAAAGGGATGGACATGGCCATAAACAATGCTCAGGTAGGCCATGGCATTTAAACAATGCCCAATTGGCACTAAGGGGCCTAAAGTGTGCCAAGATAAACATCCTCACACCATTACACCACCACCACCAGCCTGCACAGTGGTAACAAGGCATGATGGATCCATGTTCTCATTCTGTTTACGCCAAATTCTGACTCTCCATCTGAATGTCTCAACAGAAATCGAGACTCATCAGACCAGGCAACATTTTTCCAGTCTTCAACTGTCCAATTTTGGTGAGATCCTGCGAAATTGTAGCCTCTTTTTCCTATTTGTAGTGGAGATGAGTGGTACCCGGTGTGGTCTTCTGCTGTTGTAGCCCATCCGCCTCAAGGTTGTGTGTGTTGTGGCTTCACAAATGCTTTACTGCATACCTCGGTTGTAACGAGTGGTTATTTCAGTCAAAGTTGCTTTTCTATCAGCTTGAATCAGTCGGCCCATTCTCCTCTGAGCATCACCAAGGCATTTTCGCCCACAGGACTGCCACATATTGGATGATTTTACCTTTTCACACCCTTCTTTGTAAACCCTAGAAATGGTTGTGTGTGAAAATCCCAGTAACTGAGCAGATTGTGAAATACTCAGACCGGCCCGTCTGGCACCAACAACCATGCCACGCTCAAAATTGCTTAAATCACCTTTCTTTCGCATTCTGACATTCAGTTTGGAGTTCAGGAGATTGTCTTAAACAGGACCACACCCCTAAATGCATTGTAGCAACTGCCATTTGATTGGTTGATTAGATAATTGCATTAAAGAGAAATTGAACAGGTGTTCCTAATGATCCTTTGGGTGAGTTTATATGCCACCACACAAGAAAATTAAAAGAAAATGTGTCACTAAATATAGATCATCACAATATAGTTCCTGGTAATATTAATACATTTTAAGCATGTTCGTTTGCTATCTGCACAACCTATTGGTTGTTAATTAAAGAGCAGATGCTGAGAAGAAGTGTTCATGAGTAATACCTTGCTGTGTCTTAGAAGAGCTCTGGCCACACATAGAAGTTGTCTCTCGCCCACTGAGAAGTTCTCTCCATTATCTGTCACCTCTGAATGCAGTGAATTAGGCAACTGGCTAACCTGAAACCAAATCAACACATTACAACCTCTAATGCACAGCAACTCAAAGACATTTGCCTTTGGAAAATAATACCAAAACCTCCTGCTTTTACTCACCATGTCCTTAATGTGTGTTTTCTCAAGTGCTTCCCAGATCTGTGCATCAGTATAGTGACCCCAGGGATCCAGATTTGATCTGATGTTGAGATAAGCAAACTTAGTCCACATGGTCAACATAAACTGATCCTTGTCTTACTGTGCACAATTCATCAAGTGAGTGTTATTCCAAAGAAAAAAAACATAATTGTTTGCTGATTTTGCTCAACTTCTGTAATTACTTAGACCCTGCTTACAGCTGGAATTAAGATGCATTTTGGTCGATTGGATCACAAGTGGCGACACAAAATACAGGCCTAAGCAGGGTTCTAAAATGTTTGGAGCTCGTCCACTTTTGACCACTTCCAGAGGTAGTCGAAAACACATTAGACCGGATTGCTTTCGCATTGTAATCGCTCATGTGGTTGAATATGTTTGAACAGCCACAAAAAGATCTCCTACTCTCCGCCTACCGACCTAACGCATAAACATTATGGGATGCATGCTTGTCAGACGGTATTTAAACTGTGCATAATGAGCACAATGTTTTTCCCATTCCTGATAACACACATTCACAGCGTTCGGCGTGATCTTATAGCTGTCAGATCAGAAACTAAATCTGCTGTTCTCCGTGTCTTTTTCTGTCGTCTTCGGTGTGTTCATATGTAAATTGTGTGAGCTTATTCTGTCCTTTAGATCAAAAGATCTAAAAAAACACATACATTTACCGGCCAATAGACCCTCCCCTCGAAGAAATCAGGACAGAAATGGTTGTAAGTGGACAAAAGAGATGGATTAAAACACCAGGTGTAAACAGGAATGTGTCTCCCTTGTCTATTTGTGAGCCGACTGTAAATAGAGCCTTTGTTTTGGCCCTCCATTCTTCTGGTATGCTTCCACTTTTTCACAATCTGATCAATTCCACATGGATGAAATTTAGTCTAACATACACTCTGAAGGAAGTGAACTGCACCATTTTGACTTCAGGAGTTCAGCTGAAAGCACATGGCTAGTATTGGTAAAGTGACGTGGACCGTACCTGACAGTACCAATGAAAAGAACTGGCTCTTGGGGATGACTGACAGCTTGCTCCTCAAGTCCTCCAGACCAATGTGAGCGATGTTGACACCATCAATTATGATTGATCCACAGCTGAGCTCCACTAGTCTGAAGAGTGCAACACCCAGTGAAGATTTCCCTGAAAAAACAACCAACCTGTGTCACAATCTATTTCCTCCACCGGTAATATGACTCGCAGTACAGATGAACACAAACAGCATCTGATAGGATAAAAAAGTCAAGTAGACAAGTCTACCTGAGCCCGTTCTGCCAACTATCCCTACGGTCTCTTCTGGAAGAACGCTAAAGGAGAGATTCTTCAGAACCAGAGGAAGGCCACCCCGATATCGCATTTCTACATTCTGGAAGGTGATTCGTCCACTCGCCGGCCAGCTGGAAGCGGGAGCGGATGGTCCGGGGATCTGTCGAGGACCTTCACTTTCAAGGTTCTGAGTAAATAAATGCTATAATGTTAATACTCTGTCCTTCAGAACTCAGCGAGAGTTATTTGCTTCATTAATCACTGTAAAATGCTCTCCGCCACTTGGGCAGCAGCTAAGACAGCTGTACTGTTCTGCTTTGATAAAAGTCTCCTGAAACAAGCTGTGTCATAAGCTATGATGTTCTAGCTGGCAATAAACGCATCCCATGAAGCCTGCTGAGCGACATGTAACAGACTCACTATGCAGCGCACTGACCGCTGGGCTCAGTCTTGTGTGAGCTTTGTCAGTTGAATAACAAATGAACTGTCCCTTTCTATTTTCCATCGACACAACCAGCACGCATGTGTCACAGATGCTTCTACCTTTATGTAATGATTGATTCGCTCCACTGAGGTAAATCGGGCTTCGGTTTCAGAAAGGAGCCTCACGGTGAACTGAAACAGGCCAGTCAGCTGGATATGGGAAGGGGAAGAAAATGGACAATGAATAACAATTATGAGCAATAGTTAGCAATGCTAAGTAGCAGTCCTGCCCTACAAGCATTAAGCACGTCCCCTACTCGGCTGTGAGAGCAGCGCACCTGTACAGCGTAGGAGATGGCCAGGCCCGCGTAGGCAGGGGGAATGTTGCCGTGCATTAAGACGATGAGGAGGGCTACAGTGGTGATGAGAGAAATACTGATAAGATCCAGACGAACAGCCAGCCAACGCATAGCACAGCTGAACAGATAGTGACACGCTTGGTTTGTGTCAAGCAGGGCTTGATTCCTGGTGGAATAGAACAGATATTTAGCTATTGTCCTCATTTTGAAATTTTATTTATAACATGCTTTGAATATTGTATATGAAGAGTTCAGATGCAAAAGCCTCTAAAATTTTCTTCTAAAATGATCATTTTTATCAAGCTTGTATATTTAAGATCAGTAATTTCACTTAAATGGCAATGAAGATTACCTATTAATTGTCATTTAAGTGAAATTACTGAACCTAAATATACAAGCTTGATAAAAATGGTCATTTTAGAAGAAAATTTCAAATGGCATTTAGAGGCTTTTGCATCTGAACTCTATATATATGTATTCTATATATGTGTGTGTGTACAATTTGTGGTCATTTTTAATGTTTTTGAAAGACATCTATTATTCTCACCAAGGCTGCATTTATTTGATAAAAAAAATACAGTAATATTGTGAAATATTATTACAATTTAAAATACTAACTGGTTTCTATTTTAAAATATTTTAAAGGGATAACTATTTTTTTGGAAATAGGCTCATTTTACAACTCCCCAGAGTTAAACTGTTGAGTTTTACCGTTTTTGAATCCATTCAGCCAATTTTCTGATATTTAGAAGAAATATCAGTAACCAGACTGATTCTGGTCTCATTGACTTCCATAGTAGGAAAAAATAAATACTATGGAAGTCAATGGGACCAGAAACTGTCTGGATACTGATATTCTTCTAAATATCAGAAAATCATCTGAATGGATTCGAAAACAGTAAAACTCAACTGTTTAACTCTGGGGAGTTGTAAAATGAGCCTATTTCCAAAAAAAGTGGAGTATCCCTTAAAGTTGTATTTTATTTATGTGATGCAAAGATGAAATACCAGCATCATTAGCCTACTCTAGTATTCAGTGTCACATGATCCTTTAGAAATTATTCTGATATGATGATTTGCTGCTCAATAAACATTTCTTATTACCAATGATGAAAACAGTTGTGCTGCTTAATATTTTGTGGAAACCGTGATCGATTTTATTTCAGGATTCTTAAAACACATACGATATTATGTATGAAGTATTGCCACATTGGGTTTTTAGTACAGTGACACCAAATTTTACATTTCTTTCACTGTACAGTATGTGTGTAGTATGTGTTTAGTCAAATCCAGGTGGAAATCCAAAATATGCCCCAAAGTGGATGGGATTTATGAATAGAAAGTTCAAATAAACAGCATTTATCTGAAATAGAAGTCTTTTGTAACACTACTGGTGAAACTCGAAAAAGTTTTCATAAGCTTTAAGTCATCAAAATTATAACAAAGAAAGGCTTGAAAAATCTCACTTTGCTTGTAATAAGTCTATATAATATATTAGTTTCAGCTTTCAAGCATTTCAAGTTGAATTACTGAAATAAATGAACTTTTGCATGATATTCTAATCAGTTTCACCTGTATAAATGCCTTTACCGTCACTTTTGGTCAATTTAAAGGGATAGTTCGGCCAAAAATTATATTTAAACCATGCATTACTCACCCTCAAGCCGTTAGAGATGCATATGTCAATCTTGTTTCAGAACGAACACATTTTCATTTATTTTAGAAAATGTCTTAGACCCTTCAGTGGATATAATGTGAAGAAATGGGGTCCAGCTCCTTCAAGTCCCAAAAATGTGCATACATCCTTTACAAAAGTCATCCATCCGGCTGCAGGGTGATAACGAAGGCCTTCTGAGGGTAATCCGTGCGGTATTGTCGTAAAAATATACATATGTAAAACTTTGTAATGAATAATATCTGACTTCCGGCAACGATCGTCCGGCGACGGCTTCCTACGCTGACGTATGTTCATGGCTGATGGAAGTCGGCGTATACAGGTAGGACGCAGCGTTGGAAACGTCGTTACGTCACGACGGCTCCTACGCTGACGTACGCCGACTTCCATCACCTGTGAACGTACATCGATCGTTGCCGGAAGTCAGAAATTTGAATTTATAAAGTTTTACATATGTATATTTTTACGACAATACCACACGGATTACCCTCAGAAGGCCTTCGTTTATCACCCTGGAGCCGGATGGATGATTTAGGATTAATGGACATTTTTGGGACTTGAAGGAGCTGGACCCCATTTCTTCGCATTATATCCACTGAAGGGTCTAAGACATTTTCTAAAATAACTGAAAATGTGTTCGTCTGAAACAAGATTGACATATGCATCTCGAATGGCTTGAGGGTGAGTAATGCATGGTTTAAATATCTTTTTTGGCTGAACTATCCATTTAATGTGTCCTTGCTGAAAAGTATTAATTTCTTAAATAATAATAATAAAAACTTACTGACACCAAACATCTGAGCGGTAGAATATGCATTCATTAAGTACATTCGTTTATAACTGTAACCTTAGTTACAATACAAAACAGTTAGTTCCAGTCCTCAAATTTGATTGGTCTTTGATTTTTCATTATTATCTTATTCAAAGACATTTGTGAGTGTGACTTTTTGAGTATACTTTCTGGGGCCATGGTACATAAAGACCTCAAGTAAAGTTTCCCCAGCATAACTTTCCCAGCATGACTAAGTTCTGTAAAGTCATGGAGGACATTCTGTTGTCGGAATATTACCTGTGTATGAAGTCAGCACCCCTGCCGTAAGCATATATAGTGGACAGTCCTTGCAGACTGCTGGTGATATGAGAGGTGAAAGGGGATTGGCTGATATTTTCCAGGCGCTTCAGCTCACGAATGAGAACCCTTTGGACAAAAAGGACAATCGGAAAAGTACATTTATATATATGTATATATATATATATTTTTTTTTTTTCAATCACTGACAAAAAGTCACCCAGTCATTAAATATATGAAGAGCGATATACGACTGAGTTTTGATCAAAGCTCTGGCTCATCTCATCTGCTTATCTGTGTGGCTCACAGAACTGCCTGTGATGTGACAGGTTAGTGGCGAGATGGAGGCCCACAGGGGACAATAATAGTGAGACTGAGGGATCTTCCTGGCTGAGCTGCAGTCATTGCTGGCTTCTGAACTGATTTATACGGGGCTTTAAGAGGCCTCTCACACGTCAGCGCTATCGCAGACAGGACAGCAGAGTCTGTCTGCAGTGAGGCAGAGGCCATTACTGATGAAAAACTAGCCTGATTTGAGCTTGTAAGTGCATATATAAAAAGGCAAGGCTTGTGAATAATGTCATTAAAGGTGAAAGAGGACAAACCTGCCCTTGATGTGTAAGACAGATTCTTTGTAAATACATGCAAGAGGGTGGTTCTGTTGTCTTTTTAGAGCAAAATAAAACATTTGACAGGGTCGCCAACTCTTACGCATCTGCTGTGACACTCACGCTTTCAGCATTAATCTCACACTCTCACGCACATGCAAAAAATGTCAAATGTCAATGCCAAAATCCATTTTTCTCCCCTCTCAATCTGTTAATTTTCTGTTAATGACTAGACCACAGCGTATTAATGACAGAAGAGGAGTTTAAGGCCCACAGCGGTAACAACTGTCTACAACGTCATTCTCATGGCAGTATTCTCTGATCGTTGATTCGCTGAAAACCTTGCACCTGATACGTCAGTTGCGTGTGAAAAGTTCAGAGAGAGTTCAGAGCACAGGTTCGGAGTCGGAGCCGACTGATGCACGTTTGAAAGTTTGGATAACAATCAAGGTAAGCGAATAATACAATGGGTGTGCCTTATCACTAGTGACGTAGCCTTGCCTTATCAGTGTGTCGATGGTACAGACTTCAACTATAGTTGCAAACATTGTTTGACGTGTGATATGTGGGCTAGCTAATTCAGTAAATATAGGCTCATGGTACAAATTACCTTTTGACAAATGGGGCAAGAGGCATTTTAAAATTCCCCAAATTATCAAAGGTTGTCCAGATTGTGTTGAGCCAGTCACTCTCAAATGCGGATGCTGAGCAAACCTTTTCAGTTATTGCCCTAAACAAGACTGACCCCACAGACTGATGAACGAATGAACGAATGTCTTACGAGTTTAGAACGACATGAGGGAGAGTAATTCATGGTAGAACTAAACCTTTAAAGGAGTAGTTCACTTTGAAAAAAAAAAACTTTAGCTGATGATTTACTCACCCCATGTCATCCAAGATATCCATGCCTTTCTTTCTTCAGTCGAAAAGAAATTAAGGTTTGTGATGAAAACATTCCAGGATTTTTCTCCATATAATGGACTTCAATGGGAACCAAACGGTTTCATTGCAAACTGTTCAAAGGGCTTTAAACGATTCCAGACGATGAATAAGAGTCTTATCAAGCAAAACAATTGCTCATAAAAAAACAAAGTTTAAGTTTTATAAGCTTAAATGGTTGCATTGCTCTGTTCTGTGATGCACGTTCGTGACTCTCCTGTTCGAACTCGTTTATCAAAATGAACAAATCTTTTTTCGAGTCATTTGGTTCATTCAACGAACGAAATGAACGAATTGACTTGGAAAAGTTTTGTTCATTTTGATAAACGAGTTCAAACAGGAGAGTCACAAACTTATGAGCGATCGTTTAGCTTGATAAGACCCTTTTTTATCATCTGGAATTGTTCAAAGCCCTTTGAACAGTTTGCACTGAAACTGTCTTTTGGGCCTTGAACCGTTTGGTTACCATTAAAGTGTTTTCACCAAAAACCTTAATTTCTTTTCAACTGAAGAAAGAAAGACATGGACATCTTGGATGACATGGGGATGAGTAAATTAGCAGCAAAAGTTTTTTAAAAATTGAACTACTCCTTTAATACATATGAATACATTTATATTTTTAATTAAATAAATACCTGCATAATACAATTAAATTAAATGAATATATAGAAAGAGTTTAGCATCCTATCTGCGTCATTTTGGCAGATTTGGAAACACAGATTCGTCAAATAATCAGCCTGACCCATATATTTAGTTCTATGTTTTACATTGACACAGCACAACTATCGGTTTCTTTGAATAAATCTGATAGACCAAACCTGGAGATTCGGTTGACAATGAAGAGGAACACCCCTAAAGGAATGATGGAGAACAGGAACCAGGGAAACACGATGCCCACCATTGCCAGACAGAACAGCACTAGTGTCACATTCTGGAGCAGCATTTCGGCTTGCATAGCCAGCCGCACATCAACTATCCAAAGAGGAAGAATAGAGAGTCAATGTGTGAAAGAGCGAGACATCAAAACTCTTTGAGACGCCACTGTCATCCCGCATTTGTGAATGAGAAAGAGAGAGAGGTCCCTCACCCTCATCCATGTCCCTGGAGAATCGGTTGAGAATGCGTCCCAGGGGTGTTGTGTCGAAAAAGCGCATGGGGCTCAGAAGTAGAGTCTTAAATAGTTTATCATGCAGAACCGAGGCTGCCCGCACAGTGCACTGCAACAACAACAACAACGACACACACACAACAATGTTAATAATGCATGAAACAGCAAAAATCCTAATAAATGGGCTGGTGATTTAAACACTTATAAAATGCTTTAGTTAGGGTCTACAATGCAAATAAACAGGTCAGGGATGTAAATAAACATTTAAACAGCCATAATAGCTAGATTATATGAAGGGAAACCTTGGCAAGCATACAGAAATGCTTTTGCCTGAGCTCTGTGAAATACAGATAAGACATTACACTAGCTGGAAGTGACCAATACTGAGTCTGACATCATCAATAAGCAAACTTCGATCAACTTCAGCCACAGTAAAACGGGAATTTCTTTGTTAACAGATATACAGTGTGCTGGTATATAGAAATACTTTATAGAACAGCAAAAGGTTTAAAGGGATAGTTCTCCCAAAAACTAATTCTGTCAGTAATTACTCACCCTCATGTTGTTCCAGCCCCGTAAGACTTTCGTTCATCATCTGAACATTAATGAACATCTTTAATGAAATCTGAGATCTCTCTCCCTACATTGACAGCTATTTTATAAAGCGACTTTAATGTTTTGTTGGCGCAAAAAAACATAGTTTGTCACTTCAAAATATTAATCTCCAACGTGCGTTCACAGCATCACACTAAATGCGTGAACATGCAACAGAGATTAATATTTTGTAAATAAATTGGTTCAATTATGTTTTTTGCTCAAACAAAGCACTAGCATCACTTCATAAAACTGAGGTTAAACCAATAGAGTCACATAGATTACTTTAATGATGTATTTACTTCCTTTCTGGGGTTAACTTCTTGTTGCAGAGCTGTCAATGGAGGGATAGAAATCTCTTAGATTTCATTAAAAGATCTTCATTTGTGAACAGAAGATGAACAAAAGTCTTACGTGTTTGAAACGACATAACGGCGAGTAATTAATGACTAAATTTTCTTGTCTGGGTGAACTAACACTTTAAACAACTACGTATTAGGATCATGATCATTAGGATCAAAAAGGGCCCGGGACCCCCACTTCCCGAGGGTCTCCGCCATCACAGGGCCCAGGATCATGTTCAAAGTTACACACATCACACCCGATACATCTGGTTAGAAACAATAGATTTGAAGGAAACAGGAATTTGAATGATATAAAGGAGTAGTTAACTTTTGAAAAAACTTTTGCTGATAATTCACTCATCCCCATGTCATCCAAGATGTCCATGTCTTTCTTTCTTCAGTCGAAAAGAAATTAAGGTTTTTGATGAAAAGATTACAGGATTTTTCTCCATATAATGCACTTCATCTGAGAACCAAACGGTTCAAGGTCCAAAAGACAGTTTCAGTACAAACTGTTCAAAGGGCTTTAAACGATTCCAGACGATTTGATTCATTCAACGAACGAAAACAAACAAACTGACTCGGAAAAGATTTGTTCATTTTGATAAACGAGTTCGAACAGGAGAGTCACGAACGCGCATCACAGAACAGAGCAAGGCGACCATTTGAGCTTATAAAACTTAAACTTTGTTATTTATTTATTAAATGAGTGATTGTATCGCTTGATAAGACCCTTATTAATCGTCTGGAATCGTTTAAAGCCCTTTGAACAGTTTGCACTGAAACTGTCTTTTGGACCTTGAACCGTTTGGTTACCAGTAAAGTCCATTATATGGAGAAAAATCCTGGAATGTTTTCATCAAAAACCTACATTTCTTTTCGACTGAATAAAGAATGACATGGACATCTTGGATGACATGGGGTGAGTAAATTATCAGCAAATGTTTTTTTCAAAAGTGAACTACTCCTTTAAATTAAAGGACAAGAGAGCATTTCACCAGCATTTGTTTGGATGCAACAAATTAAACCTAAATAAATATATACCAAGTATGCTTTTGTTTTTTGTTTTTTAAAGATAATAATACTTTTATTCAGCAAGGATGCATCAAACTGTAAAGACATTTATAGTGTTACAAAAGATTTCAGTTACACTTAATTTTAAAGTGTCATTGTTACAGTGTAATTATATATTTAAGTATTGAGTAATATTAAGCAACTACATGTACTTACTATAGGGTTAGGACATGATAAGGATTTGGTTTAGGGTTGGCTGGATGTAATTATGCATAATTTACCGTTATTACTGTGGTAAGTACAGTACATGTAAACAGGACAATAAAAAAAAAGATTTATTTTGATCATGTGACACTAAAGATTTGAGTAAAGGCTTCTGAAAATTCACATGAATACATTATTATTTTTTTTAAATGTATATATTTAAATAGAAAGTAGTTATTTTAAATTGTAATATTTCACAATATTACTATATTTTACTGTATTTTTGATCAAATAAACACAGCCTTGTTGAGCAAAAGAGACTTCTTTCAAAGTCATTAAAAATCTTCCTGACCCAAAATATTCAAACAATAATGTATAACAAATAAATTGAATATATAAATAAAATAATTTTGTAATTTTTAGTCACACAGGGGTTAGGATCGCTGTGCAGTGCGTCAGAAATAGAAAACAGCATCATCAACTGTAGGCACACTGAGACATGAAAACAGCTTCTTTAATTATAATGAAAGCGGTCTAGTCATGGCATTACCCTCAGCACTTTACACGATCTAACACACAAATGACGCGTATTAAATGATGAACGTCATCACTGCCCTAAGGTAGAACTGCAGCACATATAAACACATGGTTGCATAAGTACAGATATTCCCACATACATGCCATCATAACTAAAATTCCTCATGTTCTGCTTATGCGAGTACATTTGGAATTTATGGTTTCTGGCACAAGGAGACAAATTCATTCCATTAATAGAATATGTAAAGTTCCCAAATTTGCTATCTTACCTTCGGGTAAAAGAGATTAGCCATCATCGAGGAATTAGTGAATACAAGTGGCACACAATTACACAGACACATAACCTCTCTAATGCGCTGTCAGGTCTGCTTAATGGAGAAGGGGGCATAGGGTCCTGATGGGACACACATAAACAACCCCTCCAGCTTAAAGTCAAGACACTGGACAGATAAATGGATTTAGCCTGCAGGCAATTTCAATTAAACCAGAGACAGAAAGGACGAGAAAGAGAAAAAAGTGGACACTTGCCAATGTCATGTATTGCAGAGCATGGATTTAGTGTGACAATTAAACTGAAACTATAACATATCAATAATATATCGGTTTCACTGTGGGAAAAAGGCATTAATTGCGATGCTCCCATGACAGATTGACCTGGTACTCTCAGGTAGACTCAGGCAGTGATGAATAGTACATGAGGAAATGCATCTGCCTAAGGACCCATGCTTTTGATGAAAAATTCAGCAGGAAGCCTGAACAGAGGAATCTCGCTGACAATAAACTCCAGATTACCTTGACGAACACCAGCCCTCGCATGGTCTTCAGGAAGAGCGCCGCCCCCATGGATAAGACGTACACCCTGGAGTAGTACTGTATGTGTGGATTCAGCCGCATGCTATCGCTCCCGGCGGTCTCGTTCCCCTGCAGGAGCGAGGAATTCTGCAGGGACAAACCAACATTACCTTGGAAACATGATCCTTCCCAAGAGATCTCCAACATACCAGCTGAACTGTGTGCACCAGTCCCAGTCTCAATTATTTTACAGAATGCGAGTTAACTGCAACATCTGTTGCTGTGATTGTCCCTCTGAGTAAATCTGTGTGGAGTCTGGCACTTCTAATTAGTTTCGGGATTGATGTTAATTTCAGCTGAGCACCAAAAGTCGGTGATTCAAGCTGGCGTTGCCTTGCCTTAAAGGCATAATTCACCCAACAATGAAAATTTTCATCATTGTTTCACCATAATGTCTTTTTCTAAATCTGTAAAGACTTCCTTTCTTCCATGAAACTCTGAAGAATATGAGCAAGTAGGAACTACTTACTCCAAGGAATAATACCTTGGAATAATTCCTTATACCAAGGAAACGAGTTGGTCAATTCATTCACACTGATCAGAAATTCTCCACTCGAAGAAAGAGTCATACAGGTGAGTAACTGATGACAGAGTTCTTATTGTTGCCTGAACTATCCCTTTAAATGGCAGAAAATCAAAGCAATGAGATTGGTTTACCCCGCTGCCCTGCCTGATCCAGTGACTAAGCCACCAGTTGCTGAAGGCAATACTGCCTGTGGTGAAGAGGAAGAGGAGGATGTTCACAATGAAGGCCAGAGGGCCTCCGGCAGCCTTGATGTATGCAGCATACACGGGCCAGGCCACGGCCCCGGTCCCCTTTTCCTCCGCCTGCATGAGCTGCTCTGTGAGGTGCACATCAAACAACAGAAAGAGACAGAGAAGAAAAACAAAGAAGTGTGACTCATCCTCCAATATTTGCTCAGCTAAACTCAGACTGTTGTTCTCAGATTAAACCAGCGTTTCTCAACTTCTATTGGCCACGACCCTAAGATAGGTCACACATAGGCTATCCAAACATCTGAACAAACTACAAAAGATCAATTTATTTGCTGGGTGGTTTATATTTAGTATAACAGTCATGGTACAGACTGATCTCATGAAATGCGTATGTATGACACGCCAATTCATATTTCCATTTTTGGCGTGCTATCAACACATCAACACAAACATTTATGAATGCCATTGACATAACGTTTCATTACTGTATATATGACCTACCCCAACCCCGTCCCTAAACCTACACGTCACTGGGGTTAATACCATTTATTAGGCGTAGATATACACGCAGAATCATTCGGACATTAAACGGCGTAGACATACACGCAGAATCACTCGGACATTAAACGCCGTAGACATACACGCAGAATCACTCGGACATTAAACGCCGTAGACATACACGCAGAATAATTCGGACATTAAACGGCGTAGACATACACGCGATTCACTCGGACATTTAACGCCGTAGACATACACGTGGAATCAGTTGGACATTTAACGGCGTAGACATACACGCGGAATCACTCGGACATTTAACGACGTAGACATAGTCGCGGAATCACTTGGACATTTAATGGTGTAGACACACACGGAATCACTTGGAAATTTAATGGCGTAGACATACACGCGGAATCAATCAGACATTTAACAGCGTAGACATACACGCGGAATCACTCGGACATTTAACAGCGTAGACATACACGCGGAATCACTCGGACATTTAACGGGATAGACATACACGCGGAATCACTCTGACATTTAACAACGTAGACATACACGCGGAATCAATCGGACATTTAACGGCTTGGCATACACGCGAAATCACTCGGACATTTAACGGCATAGACATACACGCGGAATCACTCGGACATTTAATGGCGTAGACATACACGCGGAATCACTCGGACATTTAAAAGCGTAGACATACACGCGGAATCACTTGGACATTTAACAACGTAGACATACACGCGGAATCACTCTGACATTTAACGACGTAGACATACACGCGGAATCACTCGGACATTTAACGGCATAGACATACATGCGGAATCACTTGGACATTTAACGAGCGTAGACATAGTCGCGGAATCACTCGGACATTTAATGGTGTAGACACACACGGAATCACTTGGACATTTAACGGCGTAGACATACACGCGGAATTACTCGGACATTTAAAAGCGTAGACATACACGTGGAACCTGACATTTAACGGCGTAGACATACACGCGGAATCACTTGGACATTTAACGGCGTAGACATACACGTGGAATCACTCGGACATTTAACAGCGTAGACATACACGTGGAATCACTTGGACATTTAAAAGCGCAGACATACACGTGAAATCACTCTGACATTTAACGACGTAGACATACACGCGGAATCAATCGGACATTTAACGGCTTGGCATACACGCGGAATCACTCGGACATTTAACGGCATAGACATACACGCGGAATCACTCTGGACATTTAACGGCGTAGACATACACGCGGAATCACTCGGACATTTAAAAGCGTAGACATACACGTGGAATCACTCGGACATTTAACGGCTTGGCATACACGCAGAATCACTTCGGACATTTAACGGCATAGACATACACGCGGAATCACTCTGACATTTAACGGCGTAGACAATACACGCGAATCACTCGGACATTTAACGAACGTAGACATACACGCGGAATAACTTGGACATTTAACGACGTAGACATACACGCGGAATCACTTGGACATTTAACGATGTAGACATACACGCGGAATCACTTGGACATTTAACGGCGTTGGCATACACGCGAATCACTCGGACATTTAACGGCATAGACATACACGCGGAATCACTCGGACATTTAACGGCGTAGACATACACGCGGAATCACTCGGACATTTAACGACGTAGACATACACGCGGAATCACTTGGACATTTAACGACGTAGATATACACACGGAATCACTCTGGACATTTAACGAGCGTAGACATACACGCGAATACACTCGGACATTTAAAGGCATAGACATACACGCGGAATCACTTGGACATTTAAAAGCGTAGACATACACGCGGAATCACTCGGACATTTAAAAGCATAGACATACACGCAGAATCACTCGGACATTTAAAAGCGTAAGATATACACGCGGAATCACTCGGACATTTAAAAGCGTAGACATACACGCGGAATCACTCGGACATTTAACGGCGTAGACATACACGCGGAATCACTTGGACATTTAAAAGCGTAGACATACACGCGGAATCACTCGGACATTTAAAAGCGTAGACATACACGCGGAATCACTCAGACATTTAATGACGTAGACATACACACGGAATCACTCGGACATTTAAAAACGTAGACATACACGCGGAATCACTCTGACATTTAACGCGTAGACATACACGCGAAATCACTCGGACATTTAAAAGCGTAGACATACACGCGGAATCACTCGGACATTTAAAAGCGTAGACATACACGCGGAATCACTCGGACATTTAAAAGCGTAGACATACACGCGGAATCACTCGGACATTTAAAAGCGTAGACATACACGCGGAATCACTCGGACATTTAACAGCGTAGACATACACGCGGAATCACTTGGACATTTAAAAGCGTAGACATACACGCGGAATCACTCGGACATTTAAAAGCGTAGACATACACGCGGAATCACTCAGACATTTAATGACGTAGACATACACACGGAATCACTTCGGACATTTAACGGCGTAGACATACACGCGGAATCACTCGGACATTTAACGACGTAGACATACACGCGGAATCACTTGGACATTTAACGACGTAGACATACACGCGGAATCACTCTGACATTTAACGACGTAGACATACACGCGGAATCACTCGGACATTTAACGGCATAGACATACACGCGGAATCACTTGGACATTTAAAAGCGTAGACATACACGCGGAATCACTCGGACATTTAAAAGCATAGACATACACGCAGAATCACTCGGACATTTAAAAGCGTAGACATACACGCGGAATCACTCGGACATTTAAAAGCGTAGACATACACGCGGAATCACTCGGACATTTAACGGCGTAGACATACACGCGGAATCACTTGGACATTTAAAAGCGTAGACATACACGCGGAATCACTCGGACATTTAAAAGCGTAGACATACACGCGGAATCACTCAGACATTTAATGACGTAGACATACACACGGAATCACTCGGACATTTAAAAACGTAGACATACACGCGGAATCACTCTGACATTTAACGGCGTAGACATACACGCGGAATCACTTGGACATTTAAAAGCGTAGACATACACGCGGAATCACTCGGACATTTAAAAGCGTAGACATACACGCGGAATCACTCGGACATTTAAAAGACGTAGACATATACACGCGGAATCACTCGGACATTTAAAAGCGTAGACATACACGCGGAATCACTCGGACATTTAACGGCGTAGACATACACGCGGAATCACTTGGACATTTAAAAGCGTAGACATACACGCGGAATCACTCGGACATTTAAAAGCGTAGACATACACGCGGAATCACTCAGACATTTAATGACGTAGACATACACACGGAATCACTCGGACATTTAAAAACGTAGACATACACGCGGAATCACTCTGACATTTAACGGCGTAGACATACACGCGGAATCACTCGGACATTTAACGGCATAGACATACACGCGGAATCACTCGGACATTTAACGGCGTAGACATACACGCGGAATCACTTGGACATTTAAAAGCGTAGACATACACGCGGAATCACTCGGACATTTAACGACATAGACATACACGCGGAATCACTCGGACATTTAACGGCTTAGCATACACGCGGAATCACTCGGACATTTAACGGCATAGACATACACGTGGAATCACTCGGACATTTAACGGCGTAGACATACACGCGGAATCACTCTGACATTTAACAGCGTAGACATACACGCGGAATCACTTGGACATTTAACGACGTAGACATACACGCGGAATCACTCGGACATTTAACGGCGTAGACATAAACGCGGTAATCACTTGGACATTTAAAAGCGTAGACATACACTCGGAATCACTCTGACATTTAACGACGTAGACATACACGCGGAATCAATCGGACATTTAACGGCTTGGCATACACGTGGAATCACTCGGACATTTAACGGCATAGACATACACAGCGGAATCACTCGGACATTTAACGGCGTAGACATACACGCGGAATCACTCGGACATTTAAAAGCGTAGACATACACGCGGAATCACTTGGACATTTAACGATGTAAGACATACACGCGGAATCACTCTGACATTTAACAACGTAGACATACACGCGGAATCACTCGGACATTTAACGGCATAGACATACACGCGGAATCACTCTGACATTTAACGGCGTAGACATACACGCGGAATCACTTGGACATTTAAAAGCGTAGACATACACGCGGAATCACTCTGACATTTAAAAGCATAGACATACACGTGGAATCACTCGGACATTTAAAAGCGTAGACATACACGCGAATCACTCGGACATTTAAAAGCGTAGACATACACGCGGAATCACTCTGACATTTAAAAGCGTAGACATACACGCGGAACCACTCGGACATTTAAAAGCGTAGACATACACGCGGAATCACTCGGACATTTAAAAGCGTAGACATACACGCGGAATCACTCGGACATTTAACGGCGTAGACATACACGCGGAATCACTTGGACATTTAAAAGCGTAGACATACACGTGGAATCACTCGGACATTTAAAAGCGTAGACATACACGCGGAATCACTCAGACATTTAATGACGTAGACATACACACGGAATCACTCGAACATTTAAAAACGTAGACATACACGCGGAATCACTCTGACATTTAACGGCATAGACATACACGCGGAATCACTCGGACATTTATACAGCGTAGACATACACGCAGAATCACTCGGACATTTAAAAGCGTAGACATACACGCGGAATCACTCAGACATTTAATGACGTAGACATACACACGGAATCACTCGGACATTTAAAAACGTTGACATACACGCGGAATCACTCTGACATTTAACGGCGTAGACATACACGCGGAATCACTCGGACATTTAAAAGCGTAGACATACACGCGGAATCACTCGGACATTTAAAAGCGTAGAAATACACGAGGAATCACTCGGACATTTAAAAGCGTAGACATACACGCAGAATCACTTGGACATTTAACGACGTAGACATACACGCGGAATCACTCTGACATTTAACAACGTAGACATACACGCGGAATCACTCGGACATTTAACGGCATAGACATAACGGAATCACTCGGACATTTAACGGCGTAGACATACACGCGGAATCACTTGGACATTTAAAAGCGTAGATATACACGCGGAATCACTCGGACATTTAAAAGCGTAGACATACACGCGGAATCACTCAGACATTTAATGACGTAGACATACACGCGGAATCACTTGGACATTTAACGTCTGTAGAGCATACACGCGGAATCACTTCGGACATTTAACTGCGTAGACATAAACGCGGAATCACTTGGACATTTAAAAGCGTAGACATACACTCGGAATCACTCTGACATTTAACGACGTAGACATACACGCGGAATCAATCGGACATTTAACGGCTTGGTATACACGTGGAATCACTCGGACATTTAACGGCATAGACATACACGCGGAATCACTTCGGACATTTAAGGCGTAGACATACACGCGAATCACTCGGACATTTAACGGCGTAGACATACACGCGGAATCACTTGGACATTTAACAGCGTAGACATACACGCGGAATCACTCGGACATTTAACAGCATAGACATACACGCGGAATCACTCGGACATTTAACGGCGTAGACATACACGCGGAATCACTTGGACATTTAAAAGCGTAGACATACACGCGGAATCACTCTGACATTTAAAAGCATAGACATACACGCGAATCACTCGGACATTTAAAAGCGTAGACATACACGCGGAATCACTCGGACATTTAACGGCGTAGCATACAGATGGAATCACTCGGCGTAGACATACACGCGGAATCACTCAGACATTTAACGGCGTAGACATACACGCGGAATCACTCGGACATTTAACGGCATAGACATACACGCGGAATCACTCTGACATTTAACGGCGTAGACATACACGCGGAATCACTTGGACATTTAAAAGCGTAGACATACACGCGGAATCACTCGGACATTTAAAAGCGTAGACATACACGCGGAATCACTCAGACATTTAATGACGTAGACATACACACGGAATCACTCGGACATTTAAAAACGTAGACATACACGCGGAATCACTCTGACATTTAACGGCGTAGACATACACGCGGAATCACTTGGACATTTAACGTTGTAGGCATACACGCGGAATCACTCGGACATTTAACGGCGTAGACATAACGCCGAATCACTTGGACATTTAAAAGCATAGACATACACTCGGAATCACTCTGACATTTAACGACGTAGACATACACGCGGAATCAATCGGACATTTAACGGCTTGGCATACACGTGGAATCACTCGGACAGTTAACGGCATAGACATACACGCGGAATCACTCGGACATTTAACGGCGTAGACATACACGCGGAATCACTCGGACATTTAAAAGCGTAGATATACACGCAGAATCACTTGGACATTTAACGAGCGTAGACATACACGCGGAATCACTCTGACATTTAACAACGTAGACATACACGCGGAATCACTCGGACATTTAACAGCATAGACATACACGCGGAATCACTCGGACATTTAACGGCGTAGACATACACGCGGAATCACTTGGACATTTAAAAGCGTAGACATACACGCGGAATCACTCTGACATTTAAAAGCATAGACATACACGCGGAATCACTCGGACATTTAAAAGCGTAGACATACACGCGGAATCACTCAGACATTTAATGACGTAGACATACACACGGAATCACTCGGACATTTAAAAGCGTAGACATACACGCGGAATCACTCAGACATTTAACGGCGTAGACATACACGCGGAATCACTCGGACATTTAACGGCGTAGACATACACGCGGAATCACTCTGGACATTTAAAAGCGTAGACATACACGCGGAATCACTCGGACATTTAAAAGCGTAGACATACACGCGGAATCACTCGGACATTTAACGGCGTAGACATACACGCGGAATCACTTGGACATTTAAAAGCGTAGACATACACGCGGAATCACTCTGACATTTAAAAGCGTAGACATACACGCGGAATCACTCGGACATTTAAAAGCGTAGACATACACGCGGAATCACTCAGACATTTAATGACGTAGACATACACACGGAATCA
Organism: Hybognathus amarus; assembly: GCA_030378365.1. Classification (NCBI taxonomy): domain Eukaryota; kingdom Metazoa; phylum Chordata; class Actinopteri; order Cypriniformes; family Leuciscidae; genus Hybognathus; species Hybognathus amarus. The sequence continues at coordinate 175,030 of JAQIUQ010007494.1, forward strand.
CTCGGACATTTAAAAACGTAGACATACACGCGGAATCACTCTGACATTTAACGTGACATAGACATACACGCGGAATCACTCGGACATTTAAAAGCGTAGACATACACGCGGAATCACTCGGACATTTAAAAGCGTGAGACATACACAGCGGAATCACTCGGACATTTAACGGCGTAGACATACACGCGGAATCACTTGGACATTTAACAGCGTAGACATACACGCGAATCACTCGGACATTTAAAAGCGTAGACATACACGCGGAATCACTCGGACATTTAAAAGCGTAGACATACACGCAATCACTCGGACATTTAAAAGCGTAGACATACACGCGAATCACTCGGACATTTAATGAGCGTAGACATACACGCGGAATCACTCGGACATTTAAAAGCGTAGACATACACGCGGAATCACTCGGACATTTAACGACGTAGACATACACGCGGAATCACTTGGACATTTAAAAGCGTGAGACATACACGCAGAATCACTCGGACATTTAACAGCGTAGACATACACACGGAATCACTCGGACATTTAAAAGCGTAGACATACACGCGAATCACTCTCGACATTTAAAAGCGTAGACATACACGAAATAACTCGGACATTTAACGGCTTGGCATACACATGGAATCACTCGGCGTAGACATACATGCGGAATCACTGAGACATTTAACGGCGTAGACATACACGCACACACGCGGTTAGCTCAAAATGTGTATAGATAACATGCCACTTGACTTGAAAGTTGCGTGTATGTTTGCACGCAAAAGTCATGATGTCATGTTGCATGGTATGTTCTATCAGCTAGGCTTGTGTTTGCATCATTTCAGATCGGCAAATGTGAACAAGACCTAGATTTTTTTTTTTTTTAAAGTTTAAGCGTCTGTGTTTTCTCTCGAAAGGACTAAAATGAATTCTTTATATATTTTGGACATTCATTTACACAACAACTGCATTTTGATGGCCTGAATATGCAAGATTTTGAAAAAGAGTTTAATAGTGCAAGGTTACCTTTATTGACCTGGTAAACAACAAAAACGTAAATTTGCTAAAACGTGACTTCATGCGTAACCGGTTAATGGTTTGACCACTTGAAGATGTAAATTCAAAGCAAGCCCAGCTGAGAAGTGCTGGATTAAACACCCCTCACCTCCTTTACTGCTCTCGGCGTGCGGCTTAGGTGCATCATTGACATGAAGGGATCGCGGGCTGCTCTCCTCCTCTGTCCTCTGCTTGTTTTTCAGGTTCTTCCTCACCAGGTTCTGGATGAAGCGTACAGTAAAAGAGAAAGAGCGAGACCTAAAAGAGAATTGAATTACCAGCCAGAACAATGCCTGTTGAGTCATTAATACAGAGATCAGTGACAATGCCCCTCAGGTTGTTACTCCCACAAATCAATTCACTTATAAATTACAAAAGCACAGCGTAAATTAACATTTTCAAACCCAGAGAGCTCTGTTTCCAACCCGTGGTTCATGAATTTTGCAGTGGGTGATGTAGGAAGTTTTGTGAGTGTTCTGACCCTGGTGTTTTCCCATAGGGCACAGCTGCAGCGGGCGGGCATATCGCACCTCTTGCTGCACGCTGTTGAAAAGGGCAGTCAGTCTCGGCCTTTCTCCATCAGCTGGGTGTGTGTGCCGTGCTCTGCTATCTGGCCATCCTTCATTAACACCAACTCATCACACTCTGGCAAGTACTGTAGAATAAACACACCCGGGGGAAAGGACTTGAGTGTCATAAAACAGAGTTAGGAGACCTCATGCTATTAACCTAAATCTAAGCATAATAACATCATAGATATTGAGTCATGAGTCTTCTACTCATTTTTTAATGAAAACAAAAATAAATAATAATGATATAAAATAAAATAATGTGTTGTGGTAAATCTTTGTCTTTAATATTTTTAATAGGGATGAAATACTGATATTATCAGTTATCAGCTAATATTAGACATGTGTTTATGTATTAGTAACAGTCAATATTGGATCTATAGTTTAATAAATCAATTCCTCTAATTTTTACCTTTCCTTCATCAAATGCTTAATTAAAACTGATTTAAGTAATCTTTAGCAAATCTCAAAACTAATATCCATTTTTTTATAATGCACATTATAATGTTACAGCATTTAAAATGTTTCATTTACAGTAAATGTTTTGTGTTTCATTTTTTACATTTTATTTAGACAAAACAGAACAGAATTTAAATAAGTGCCATTTAACAGTTAGTGCAATTGTTATTGTTAACTGAAATAATTAAAATAATAGTTTTTGTTAATTGAAATGAAAAGCTGAAATATAATAAAACATGTTTTTAAATAAACTTAAACTTTAAATTAGAAAATTTTAAATGTTGCCATGGCAACTATCTGAAATAAAATAAGTTTATGATAAAGTACTAAAAGTATGCAAACTAAAACTGAAATAAAAATGCTACTAAAAGCTAAATATATTTATATATAATATATTTTTATATTAATATATTTATATATATATATATATATTTATTTATTTATTTATTTATTTAATATATATATATATATTTTTTTTTTTTTTCACAAGGGCACGTAAAATGATTAAACTAACATTTTGTTCAACTAAAATAAAACTGAATCATAAAAAATAATACAAAAAATGTATTGGTACTATTAAATAAATATTTAATAAATAAATAAAGATGGAAAAAATTATTTAAAGATATGCTATGCTATTATATAAGTATAGTAATGGCTGAAAGGCTTGTCTAACAACGGCCTCCACAATAAAGCACTGCCTCCCATATGAGCCATATTCGATTCTCAGTGGAACTTGGTGGATGAGTTTGATGCCACCTTTCCCAGTCTGCAAGTATGTCTATGCTCTCTCGCTGCATATCACGTGCATTCATGAAACTCTTGCCTGCAATTGGTGCGTGCACGAAGATGACAGTCCTGCCCTTGGCAGCGGAGCGGATGGCGCTTGTGGAATAGGTGTGAGCCCACACGAGTGTCTACGGCGCTGAGGGGGTCATCGAGCAGAAGGATGGGTCTCTCGCTGTACAGCGCACGTGCCAGACTCACTCTCTGCCGCTGGCCGGCGCTCAGGTTGGCTCCTCTCTCTCCGATCTACAGCAGATAGTCCCGTTACAGCCACAGTCATGATTAGACACCATTTTTCCAATTGAAAAAGTGAGATTTGTATGACCTTGTACTTTGTTTGTCGAGGACAGAGATTATATTAGGAGCATTATACCTCAGTCATATCGCCATATGGTAGTTGAGTAATATCAGGGAATAAACAGCATGCCTCCAGAACAGCATTGTACCTGGTGAGAGATTTGTTTAATTTTAAAAGAAAGGCCCAGTCATTTGTATGCACGCACTTACACATGCATAGATAAAGCTTCTTACTTTTCCTCAACATATTGTTTTCCAAACAGGATGTTCTCTCTTGAGGGAATTGTTGAGGATCCAAGCCTGTTGAGCAGCATATGCGAATCCTCCATTTACAGCTACTGAGCCGCCAAGAAGGGTCATCTAGACAGAAGGCGAAGAATCAAACCTATACATCTGCTTTCACCCTGCTGAGAAGACCAGCTGGTTTATGTCCAGACTGGTTGATGATGGTTAAAGGGGTAGTTGTAAAAAAATAAACGTTTTTCATTATTTACTCTAATTCCTTGCCAAAACCATATGCTGTTATTTTCTCAATTGAACTCATAAGGTGAAATGCTTCTGTTAAACAACAGCTGTCAAGCTTCAAAGAAAGAACTTAAAACTTTGTCTCTTTCAAAGTTTAAAAGAACTTAATTTATTAGAATCTTGTAAACATGTCAATTGACTATTTAGATCAATTTAATGTATCCTTGCTGAATAAAAGTATTAAAGGAGTAGTTCACTTTTAAAAAAACTTGCTGATAATTTACTCACCTTCATGTCATCCAAGATATCCATGTCATTCATTCTTCATTTGAAAAGAAATTAAGGTTTTTGATGAAAACATTCCAGGATTTTTCTCCATATAATGAAAGTGCATTGGTCCCTGGGAACCAAACGGTTCAGGTCCAAAAGACAGTTTCAGTGCAAACAGCAAACTGTTCAAAGAGCTTTAAGTGATTGTAGACGATGAATAAGGGTTTTATCAAGCGAAACGATTGCTCATTTAATAAATAAATAACAAAGTTTAAGTTTTATAAGCTCAAATGGTCGCCTTGCTCTGTTCTGTGACGCACGTTCGTCACTCTCCTGTTTAATCTCGTTCATCAAACTAACGAATCTTTTTCCGTGTCATTTGGTTCATTTAACGAACAAAGTGAACAAATTGACTCGGGAAATATCGTTCATCTTTTTTCGTGCTCATTTGGTTCATTCAACGAACGAAATGGAATTAATTGACTCGGAAAACAGGTTTATTTTTTTTTTGTGTCATTTGGTTCTATCAACGAATCAAATGAACGAATTGACTTGTAAAGATTTGTTCATTTGATGAACAAGTTCTAACAGGAAGAAGTACAAACGCTGCATTACAAAAAGCAGAAAGAGGCGACCATTTGAGCTTATAAAACTTTTTCTTTTTAAATGAGCAATCGTTTCGCTCGATAAGGCCCTTATTCATCGTCTGGAATCGTTTAAAGCCCTTTGAACAGTTTGCGGTTTGCACTGAAACTCTCATTCAGACCTTGAACCATTTGGTTCCCATTGTAGTCCATTATATGGAGAAAAATACTGGAATGTTTTCATCAAAAACCTTAATTTCTTTTCGACTGAAGAAAGAAGACATGGACATCTTGGATGACATGGGGTACGAGTAATCATCAGCAAAAGTTTACTCCTAATCCTTTAGTTTATTTAATAAAAAAAATATGACCCCAAACTTTTGAATGATGCATGTAATTCTCTCACCTGTCCCAGGAGAGCAGATAACAGTGAGCTTTTTCCACTGCCTGACTCCACCACAAACCCCCACCAGTGAGCCCTGGGTGCACAGCACAGAAAACAGGCCGTCAAAACAGAGCTGAGTTTAATTCTTGTGTGAACCCTCTATACGTAGTTCCCACAGGCGAATTAATGTCATGTGACCTCCCCAGAGACGCCATCTTTGAGGGCAAAACCGCTGTGTTTACCATAGGTGTTTACACAGTTTTATCAGAGAATGTCGTTTTACAAACAAATATTTGTTTCTGTTTATATTGTTTTGCAAATCATGAAAGACAAAGTGAAATAGATTATAAAGAGACTATTAAAACAAGACAGAGAGAGGTACAATGCGAAAAATTCATTCATAAAATGGTGTGGATCCGTATGCAGTAACGAAGGAAGCACTGAGCAATGATTATGCAGCTTTGATTATCTGGTATTGGTGAGGAGTTTTTACACATGTGAGCATTTCCGAGCCTGGAAATCACTGGAGGCGTACGATCAGATTGCACGTGGGGTTGGTTTGGTGACGTTTGCTCAAGTGCAATCAATGGAGTCATCATAGCGAAGTAGCATGATGCTAATCTGTCTATTAAAAAGCCATAGCCTGCACAACTTAATTCCTATGTTCCCCTTAAAACAGTCACCGGTGCTTTCTGTAATATGCATGTACTTGCGGGCGTCATGTATATAAAAATAAATAACTTGCGTGCAATTTAATTAATGTAATGCGGAACTACATTATATGCGAGTTCTTAGGACATATTGAGATTGCAAATGCTGGGATATGAGATAACAGTGGAAACAATGTTTTGTATGTTTTTAATACCTCGTCATTTTGTTCATACAGGACATTATTCAAACTGCAATGTGTTAACTTATATTTGTTTACACTCGCAATAAAACACAACATTGTGCTTTTGTCAAACAAATTCTTGCGTGTTTTGAGTGAGTTTCTTTCCTGTTTATCCTCGCCAGCCATAATCTCCGTCGTTGTTCGGACAAAAGCTTAGTCTTCTCACATCCATGGAGTCTAATGACGGGTATAGTGTAAAATCCCGATTTAACTGAACCTCCGGCACGATTTTATCATCCATTGACCCAACAGGAGATGACCATTTTCACTTTATAGCACGAAACTCATTTCACTTCGTTCAACTCGTATTGCTTCTTCTAATGTTTTGCCCTCAGCAATGGCGGCGGGTCGGCAAATGCCCGTATGTTGTGACGTCATGTGGGAACTATGTATTCATGAAACATTTGTTTGCAGGCAACTGAATATAATGAGAAATGTTAAAAGACACTGAGCTATGTAATGAAGGTGAAACTGTGCTGATGACCTAGGTTACTGTACCTTGCGGATGCTCAGGTCTATGCGGTGCAGGGTTTTGTGCAGCGGCGGTCGGATGCTCTGGGATGAGGAGATGGTGCTCTGCGGGCTCTCCTGCTCCATGTGTGTGAGAAGGTGCTCTGCGTTGGGTTCCTCAGTCTTTCCTTTACTCTCCTCTGTGCTGATGTACAAGCTCAGTTTCTCCCTCCTCAAAAGCCTCCTCATGCCTCCTCCTCTTTCTGCTGAACTCGGCTGTTTTCCCCTGCGAGCCGCAGGTCTTCTCCCAGGCCAGTGTGGCATCTAGAAACTCCACCGCATTATTGGGATCTTCTGTTTTGACCGAGATCAGCTCCCTATCCTCCATCATGAAGAGCTTCTGTGGGCAAAAAGTGGAGGCATTAACACCGGGAACATCAAACTTGTTTTCTGGGTCACACTTTAGATTAGGGTCTAATTCTCACTATTAATGAAATATTAACTATGACTTTTGCTAAATACTTCTTACTAATAGTTGTTAATATGTATTAGGTATGATTATGGGATGTAGAATCTGGTCATGGAGAATAAGGAATTAATATGTGCATTTTAAGTATTAATAAACAGCCAAAATCGTAGTAATATGTATGCTAATAAGAAACTAGTTAATAGTGAGAATTGGACTCTGTCATTATTTACACACCATCACGTTGTTTGAACTTGAAATTCTGTGACCACAAAAGTAGAAATAGTGCAGAATGTCCAGTCGGCTCTTCCATGAACGTGAATGGAGCTCACAAAAATAGCATAAAAGTAGTCCAGAGCGACAATTTAAAGTGAATTTGAGCATGATTGAGATTTCAGAACAGCAGCAGAGTGATGATTTTTAAGCACAATTTTTGAACCTTTAGATAAAAATTTTTTTTTTTTTTACTTTTTTGAAAAGTTTTGTAAATGTGTTTTTTCTTTAGTATCATATTTGAATACATCAGGCTTGTATGCCTAGTATGATATATGCGAATATGGAGCTCATTCTCAAGGAGGAAGAAATAATAATTTATAGACCCAAACTGAGCAAAAAAATGTTCTGATAGCTTGTAATGTAAATCAATAAGATCTTTATAACAATAAAGCAGAGTACTTGCGTGAAATGCATATAAATATACGCTTTCAATCTATATCTCCCAATATTCACAATAATATGTCTTAATATGTCTTAGTAAGATGATATTTAAATGCTTGGTTTTATGATCAAAGCTCTGAAGTTTTTAAATGGGTGGGCGGCGGGGACATAATGTCATGCAAAATAATGATGATTGAGAGATAAACAAAATGTTCCTCAAAAGCCATACTTACTTGATACTCACATTTTAACATGATTTTTAAAATAAATGTTCGAAAATCAAGTTGCTCAAATCCAGTGAGTGTTCATCTTGAGCAAACTGCATACATTTGAACACTTGTATCAATCTAAAAGTGGATGTTTTTAAGAATGATACTAAATTACAATTAAGCGTCACTTGTTAAGCAAGTATGAGCTGTCAATCAGGTGACAGCAAGCATGCAACAGATTGTGAACAATGTGAGGGCAGAGACAAGCAACCCACACACCACTGATCCATAATTCACACATCACCGACATAAACACACATGCATACTTGGCACGTCTCCTTTAAGAAGCAAGAGAGTTTGAATTTTGTTGATATTTGAGAATAAAAATGCGACTGTTTTGGTCTAATGCAACAATCCCGCCTCCGTGTATTTTTAATAGCTCAAATATCTCCAACAACAGGTTTTTCAGCAAAGGTCTGATCATGTTGATAATTTAAATTTGTGTATAAAATATGATACAGTGGCTTTATAGGGTTAAATAATGTTTTGGTCATTTTTGGAGTCCCATTCCCTATTTATTTTATCGTACAGGAGAAGAGCCATCTGGACGTTCTTCAAAATGTATCGTTTGTGTTCCACTGAAAGTAATGCATGTTTGGAAACAGTAAGTAATGGCAGATCAGTGATTTCTGGTTGTGGAAGTGTTTGACCTGAAATCGTTTCACAGCCACAGAGCCCTCGGATAAAGCACGCACTGCCAAGGGCGTGACCTTTAGAGCAAAGGTCATGGAGTTGAAAACAGCAACGACGGTGAAGGCCTGTGAGTTGTGACAGAAATGAAAACAGGTCTCTTTGAGTTGAACTTCGCTGTTGTTTAGAAGCCTCGAATGGAAAGCGAAAACAGAAACATGACTTAACCTGTGCAGCCGTGAGATCATAACCCAGAGCCATGTGAAGAGTGAACGTGCACACGCTGGCTATCACCACCACAACTGGAGACTACGCCCACCGTCAGGCTCTGAACACAGCCGGCCCACTCGCAGTATCCTCCTCTCTTCTGATCGGATCTCTGGAGACAGACAGAGTCGTCATCAAAGAAGCAAGAGAACAATTTTCTGTCAGGGTTTGAGATTGGACAACTGTACTACTAACAGATGTGACTATCAAATTGCCCTGGGCTCTGTTGCATAAACTGCTTAGACTAGTCTTCCTCTCTATTTGTCAATCTATGGCCACACAATGTATAATAATAATAATCAAAATGTAAAAAAAAAATAATATTTAAGAATAATACACAATTACAACAAATAACTGGACTTTAATTCAGTCCAAACATTTCCATTTAGCATTTTTCCAATTCGTTTTTATATCAACAAAACAACAAATCGAGTGAAAAATTGTAAAACATTTCAATGATGAGTTGTTGTTTTTTACTGTATGCCAAATGCCTCAAAGACATGACACATCTAAATAACTCCTGAAAGAACACAAGGATCCGAATCACATAGAAAGTGATTTTCATTCCACTGCGCTGCTTTTCCATTGTTTTTCAAGGTAAAACATGCTAGATGGCATCTTTAAAGGGGAAATGAAGCAGTGAATCAAGTTTACATGATTTACAAGATGGATTTCCAATATAATCAACAATTATATAAGAAACATGACAAATGTAAACATTTAGAAGAAAAAAAAAAGAAAAAACTTTATATCTTTTCGCCGCCAGGGCGCCGCCATTGTGGAGTATTCTTAACATGTGACGTCACGGGGTTGGTTGGCTCAGGCTCTATCCATAGACAGTAAGTGAATATTCGCGACATTAAACTGTTTACACCAGTGTTTTGACCGCGAACGACTAATATTAGGTACAGTCATTAGACAAAAGATGACGTCTAATGTTATATGTTGACAAACTGCACACAGAAACATTGTTCGCGATGTCTGCCATCATATTCCCAGTTCTCTGGAATATGATTTGATTCACTGCTTCATTTCCCCTTTAAGGGTGACAGTAAGCGATTTCCTGAGAAACCCTGTTGAAAGTTGATCAGACCGAGGACCAAAACACACTTGTAGCCAATCAGCTATGAATCAGGTAGGAGAGATTTGAAGAAAGACTTTCTGTTCCTCCTTGTTGTTTTTTCATAATTTTCACTTTATTTTTCGCCAAAATCTTTATTTTGCTAGTCTGGGTTTCCCCATGCTGCCTTCCCGCAGCGCGATTTTATTCACGCTGAAAGGCAGTCTGGATACCATGGTCCAGATTTTCGCCTCATTTAGGGAACCAATCACAGAACGGGGAGGGAGCAGCAAGACGATGACGACATCTATGCCACACACCGAAACAGTTTGTTTATATCTATGGATTCAACATGGCAGCAGACGCGAAGCTTTTTGATGCAGCCTTAGATATTGTTTTTAAATAGTTTAGAATGCAAGTTTATTTAGAAAAAAGAGCCGCTTTTGGCGTTAAACTTCGCAAGACCCTAGTCGTTATTGTTGTCTCGCCATTAATCGCCCTAATGGAGGGCCAGTACAGGAGGCGGTCAACCTTGGAATATCTGCCGCTCAGCTGTGTCCCGAGAGAGAAAATGCGATAAAGAATTGTCGATACCAACTTCTGTTCGACAGTCCCGAGGCCTGGATGAGCGCAAATTGGCAAGACATGTTAGCCACGGAATTGTATATTCCTGCAAGGCATCGTCGTCAACTAAGTCCATTTAAGTTATAAATGCTAAGTGGTATTTATTAATATCATATTGTCATTATGCCTGTAGACTACCTACTGTGGTTGTCACAGTGCCACTAAGTTGTGTTGCTTTTCAATATCAATATACAGCTACCGCTTTAGTAGCATAACTTTCAGCTGTGCACACGTACCCGATTAAAGTTGTTGACACTTTAGTCATTAAATTAAATTTTATATTTTTAACTTGTGAAGTACAAGCGCAAACAATTTCCAATGCAAATAACAACTTCAACATCTATGTTAAACTGTACTTAATACTTGTGTTTTTCTAATTGAAACGATTGGCTATGAGCTACGTACAGGCGCATTTGATAGACATTCTTAGCACCCAATAAACGGCGCCGGGCATTCGTAAACCACGCCTCAAATACAAGAAATTGAACATGTGGTTCCCAGAGCCAAGTCTCAAAGAGAATTGGGGTCTGGTGTTAGCCAGGCTATTATTTTGCTATGCTTCAGCTATGATAAAGAGACATCCACTCTCTTATTGAAAGTGTTTGTTTGGGTTGATTTAAAAAATCAGACAGTGTTTAACAATGATTCTCAAAAAACGCTTACTGCACCTTAACCGTAGCGTCTGCCTCTCTAGTATGACACGGCATTTTAAAAACGCTGCGTTCACAGTAAAAAGTAGTTAAAGTACACATTGAACCAGCCTTAAGGAGTCAGTTCGATTCACATAATGCATTTGTTATTCTCTCTTGAAACTGAACTGTGAATGAACAGAACCATTTTTAGTGTAACCTACTGTGTGAAAGTAGCCCTGTATTGTGTTTCTATCCTACAGTGTAGTTTCTAATTTACAGGAGCCAAGCGATGTCCAATCCGACGACAACACTGAGAAGTGTGTCTGTATCGGAGCGGAAGACAGATCGTAATCATAAATGGGATGTTGCAGTAGATGGGAATGTGGAGGCATTGGATAGTGCCCCATTTCACCCTCCTTCTGCTGCACTAATATTTGTCCCCCGACTGCCCTGAAGCTGGCAGATTCATTCAGTGCCGCTCTCTGGCTCATGGCCAAAGTGTTTTGCTGCTGGTCTAAACAACCAGAAGCACTGGACGTAATCTCTGAAAACATTGCTGGATCTCTATAATTCAGATATAGAAGATGTTAATCTATGCAGGTTGTGATATTTTATTATGTGCATGCAAAAAAGTGCAAATTTAAGAGAGTTGGGCCATGCATCCTTCATTTCTGCTCAGCTACATAACAGGCAATCTCTTATGTGAAAATGGATTGCGGAATCAGTACGTCCCAGTTTAAAAGATCCATTGCCTACATATACAGTGAGTTTTTGAACATTTAGGACACAACTTAAAATCTCTGAATGTCATTTTTTTCATACTAAATACAAGGATAGTACAAGCACACTTTTTAAGAAATACATTTTACAGAAAGAGGTTATAAATTAATTTTTTTTATATATATATATATAAATAAATAAATGTATGAATAAATATACTGTTCCGAATAAAGACAATTCATATTTGGTTTAGGAACTACACCTGTGGTGCTCTGATATTTTTTTTTCCTATGCTATGATTCAATGATTCAAACATGTTTAAAGGGTTACTTGACTGTGTTGGTAACACTTTACAGTAAGGGTACATGAATTATCATGAATTCATGTATAAATGAATGCATTAATATCTCATGAATCATCAGGAACTAACACAAGTTCAATATTTTTCATTCATAACTTCATGAATAAACAACACCTTTATTAAAACGTTAACTAAGATGAGCACATCATCATGAATTGTGATTTATCACGCATCATCATGATGTTTTCTTTGTTCTTTGTCTAAGTCAGTGACCTAATCACCACTTAAGTTGAGGGGCCACACACATGATGAAGTCATTAATAGATTAATGCTTGGTTAATGATGACTACTGTATTGAACAGACTCCAAAATAGACCAATCAAAGCTCACAGCACACAAATTCTGTTAATCAAATACAGAAGTCATCATTAACTAAGCATTATCTATCAATGACTTCATCATGTGTGTGGCCCCTCAACTAAAGTGGTGACTAGGTCCTTTGAAACACTGATGAACAATGTGCTATTAATGGTGGCATAACTGTGAACAAAGAAAACATCATGATCATGTGTAATAAATCATAATTCATGATGATGTGCTCATCTTAGTTAATGTTTTAATTAAGGTGTTGTTCATTCATGAAGTCATGAATGAAAAACGTTGAACTTGTGTTAGTTCCTGATGATTCATGAGATATTAATGCATGAATGAATGCATAATTCATGCATTAATTTATACATGAATTCATGATAATTCATGTACCCTTACCGTAAAGTGTTACCAGTGTTTTTGTAAGAAGTCTCTTCTGCTCACCAAGGCTGCATTTATTTGATCAAAAATACAGTAAAAACATAAATATTGTGAAATATTATTGCAATTTTAAAAAATCTGTTTTCTATTTTCATGTTTTAATAAGCAATTTATTTCTGTGATGTAAAACTAAATTTCCAGCATCATTACTCCAGTCTTTAGAGTCACGTGATCTTAAGAAATCATAATATGCAGATTTGCTGCTCAAGAAACATTTCTTATTATAATCAATTTTGAAAACGGATGTGCTGCTGAATATTTTATATAAGACAATAAAAGTTTTATTTTTCAGGATTCTTTGAAAAATAGAAAGTTCAAAAGAACAGCATTTATATGAAACATTATAAATGTCTTTGTTGTCATTTTTGATTAATGCACCTCTCAAACCCCCAAACTTTTGAATGGTAGTATATATCCAAGTCACCCAAATCGTTACTATCTAACATTGAACAAAGTCAAACCATCCCAAAGGCATTATGGAATAAAGAGCGTTAAGAATAAGAGTTAAATGTTTAATCTTGAAGCTCAGAAACTCTCAGGACATTTCAGTGACTGAGGACTGAGAAAGGACAGAGCCAAGACAGTGGATTAGGAAAATTGAGAATGTTCCTTTGAATGCAGTGTAAAGACACAGAGATGATCCTTTGATTTCCATGGAGACTATGACATCGGAGGGCTCAGAGAAACAGGAAGTGAGCATATAATGATGGTGACTGAGTCAGTGCTACTGTTTGAGTGGGTGTAGTTGAGCGCTGTCTTACTTTGAATGTTGTGGGAAAATGCCGTCTCCCAGCAGTACATCTTAATGAACTTAATACAGCCCAGAATCTCGTTCATCAGTCGGACGCGCTGGTCCGTAACCCCCACACACTTCTTACGGAAATATGCTGTCATGCGGGAGGCCAGCATCTGTGGGGAAATAGTTATTATGTGAAGAACAACCTGTACAGTCAGTCACAAGGTTAGAGTGTGTCCTGACTCAAAGGGTAATCCCCAGAGTAAAACTATTAATGTACTGCACAAAAATGACAGAATGTCCTGCTCAAATACACTTTTCTGATGTCATCTTTTAATGTGAAATTCTTCTAAATATCAGAAAATCAGCTGAATGGATTCGAAAACGGTAAAACCCAACTCTTTAACTTTGGGAGAGTGGTAAAATGAGCCTATTTCAAAAAAAGTGGAGTATCCCATAACATTTAACCCGCTGGGGTTGGCTATCGCCTCGGCACGATTGTCTCTCATTTTTTCTTATCAGTGCAAAAGTGATATATATACAGTGCTGTGCCTGAACGCGTTCATATTTTGGGTGAACGTGAACTGAACGAACTGTATTACTGCCTGATAAACGTTACTGTGAACGCGTTCATTCTGGTGTCTGTGAATGCATGCTCTCTCAGTTTAACTTCGTACAATAGGGTACCAGATTTCTATAGAGCCTTCCAGGTCGAAAACCCCACTAAAACACACCCTAAATAGGCCTTAATATGTGGCGAAAAAACACCCAATCTGGCAACACCAGTCAGCAGTGTCGGGCCGCGGCAGAAGTCGACAAAGCAGCGTGCAAGGAGGCGTCGAATGATCATTTAAACAGGTTTTTTGACGAGGTCAGTGAGGATGGGAAACTGTGCAAACTGCCCGTTTCTGTGCATACTGCCCATCGATAAAATATTTGTTGTCTGTGGTTGTATATGGGCTGTGGCAATAATAATAATAAAAAAGTGCTCGCAACATATGGAAAAAATAACTATAAATGAACTAGTCCATTTTTTGAAGTATGAACTATGAACTGAACTAGTTCATTTTAAAATGTGTGAACTGAACTTTGAACTAGTTCATGTAGAAAGTGAACTTTCCCAACACTGGATATATACACTTTTCAGCTGATATTGCCATAATGACAGCCAGAAGCTAGTGGATAGTGATGGGAAGTCCATAGCTGATTCCAATTGATCAAGGGCTTGGAACATTTGACACTCATGCAGACGAATAAGCAATGGCAGGGAAGTTCAGCGAGTGAAGGGTATCACCATTTTTGACTGGAACAAAGCCCAGGAAGAACTGAAACTAAGGAGACTACACACAGACAAATGAGGAGACAACAGGTGCACACGGTGAGTGATGATGACAGGTAACAGGTGAAACTGATTGATTTAAAGGAAACACATGGTGCACAAACACAGAAGGCAAAACAAAGTCCAAGACAGGTGTCACAGTGACAGTAAGAGGGATCTGTTTATAGGCAGCGAAGAGATATTGAGTGTTGGAGTAATGTGATTTCTCATTTTAGAGCGAGTTCTGGACTCTTTGTAGAAAATGTAATAGAGCTTCTTCGGGTAACCCGGAAAAACGTGATAATATTGCAGTTTTAGTAACATTGCTAATAAGCTTTTTTAAACTGAGGTTACTGCGTCAAACATTAATCCTAAATTCTTGACCCAATTACTGGCTTTTAGATATGGATTAACAGATGTTCTCCATGTGTCATTAACAATAACAAGAGCCTCTGTCTTATTTTTGTTTAGCTGTAGAAAGTTTGACACATCACAAATTTTATGCTCTACTATGCAATCCAACAGGGTTGAAAAGATTAGTGTGGGACATCTGGTGCAAGAGAAATATAGAGTTTACTGATTGATTAATTAAGTGACTAATTACACCAGCTAAAAGAAGCATGTGTAGGTTAAATAATAGAGGACCCAAAATTGAGCCTTGAGGTACACCACAAGATATGATGTGTAACGCCCTGGAGGTGTAGGTTCACACATTTCGAGTGTCAGTATTTTCTTGCTTGTATAATTAGGATCTGAAGCAGTCCAAGACAGGACCTGATAGGACTCGACCCTAGTAATTTAGTCTGGAGTGTAGAATTTCTCAAAATCAAACGTTTGTCAAAAGCAGCACATTTAGATGAAAGAGAATACTGCCAAATGACCTGCACATCGTTTAAAACCTGTTTCTGGACTGTGGTTTCCCTGGAGGTTTAATGACATTTAGACACTATTTTTCAATTATCTTAACAATAAATGGAAGATTAGAGATCGATCTGTAGTTACAGTAATGAAGTACATACATTCAACTCAATACCAAAGGCATTAGATGAGCTTATCTTTACCATGAGCGGGATGAAGATGACAAAGAGATGGCTGATCCCACAAGTGCAGTTGGTCCTAAGAAATAGGTGGTGTATGACAGACCCAGAATTCCAACAAGAGGCCCTCCGGCCAGCAGACAGCCCACTGAGACCGCTTCATACAGACGCTGTCCATCACTGGAGCAAATGTTTACCAGCTGAAAGAGTAACAGTATGAGTCATTCAAAACTAAAACATGCCACTGGCTGCCATGCTGTATAGCACTCAGACCTCACAAACACAAACCCAATTCGGTTGTTAAGGGCTAAAAGGACACAAGATGACCATGAAAAGTGGGCTATAACTACATAGAGGACCTGAACCCTCCCATGAAGCCTCTCAGATGTTATTTTTTCTTTTTTTACAACAACAAGATGTAACTGAGTCAAGGGAAACCCTGA
>JAQIUQ010007495.1:0-19305 GCA_030378365.1 Hybognathus amarus
AATACACGTGCCAACCACATATTCTTTGATTTAGATATCTGCATCTGATCATCACATTACAATTATTCAATTAAGCATGATAATATTGTAACATATCACACTGAAGTAGGCTGATTTAAAATTAACATTTATTTATATTAAAAGTTCTTCTTTTGGTAAAATTAAATTTCCTTTATAGCCTAAACAGAGGCTTTACTCCCTTTAAACTTAAATGGTCAATGTTTCATTTTTGAAAACACTCTTGTCTGAATAATTTTTTAACCATTTTAACTTTTTGTTTATTAAACTGTTATGAAATCAATATCTCGGTTTCAATCGTGATGGCTTTCAGGAAAACAGAACTCTGATCATGTGTAGCCTATATTATTTCTTAACTATAAATTTATGTTATAAATAACTGCGCAAGCTTCAACAGCTCAACTTTGTTACAGTCCGTACATTAGCAGGAGCACCACCACAACAACAACAACAACTCACTCGGCTAATAGCTGCCCTGATTATTGCCTCGCCGCTAGGAAATAAAATAATTACTGTTATAAATATAAAACATCACTAAAGACCTATAATTTTCACAATCATTTTTAATGTTAAAATATTTTTGTCGGGGACCTCCAAAATCTGGAGGGGCAAGTCCCTGGGCAAGTCCTACCAGCGTACTGAGATGTCAAATTGCGTACTACGTAAAATGTGTAAATATTGGCAGGTTTGTGTCACGTGGGGCGCTGTGCTGGCTACATGCAGAAATGAAAGCAGACAAGTGCTTCAGCCCAATATTACTCGTTGAAGGCAGCTGAAAACAGATATTCATGCGTAAAATGTTTAACCTGGTTTTTTTTTATGTTTAACCCGAAAATTATTTTCCAGGACAATGCAAACGTTTCCAGGACATTTTACATTTTTCCCCATTTTCCATGTGTTTTCCAGGACTGGAAAAGTGGTCTTTAATTTTCCAGGTTTTCCAGGACGCGTGGGAACCCTGTCTCTATATAACAGACCTATAAAATAAATATCTAAATATAAATAAATAAATAAATATATATATATAGATGGATACATAAATATATATAAAGAACTACATAACACAACTACAAAATTAACACATAAAAAATGGCAAACATTTTAGAAAAAAAAAGACATTTTAAAAAGAAACAATGTAAATATTAAAAAACTATCAAATACAAAAAAATGTATAACTTAAGCTATAAACTAAATAACTACATACATATATATATATATATATGAATAAAGATCTTTTAACTATATAACATAACTAATAAAATTAGAACACAAACTAATAAGCGGCACAAACACTGTAAATAATGCAAAGACATCTCCAGCAAAAATGGGTCATTTTTTCCCCAAAAAATAAAAAAACGGAGCTTGGCCTAGAGGCCTTTTTTTTTTTTTTTTTTTTTTTTAAGAAAAGAAAACAAAAGCAGAAACTAACGTGAAAAAACTATACAAATAGAAGTATGTACAGTGTGAAAAAAACCTTGACCAGTGTGGAAAGGCTCTCATTCCCCCACCATCAGGCGCTGCCTTTTTCTTTTAAAAGAAACCAAGGTTCGGACAGAGACAGAGCTTTCAGCGCAGCGCTTTAAATAGCTGTTGTAGGCGGCTTGGTGGCTCAGGTCAGGGTTGAGGTCAATGAGACCGACCTCCAGATTTGTCCACCTGCTCTTTGTGCTCGCCGGAACCGAGGTGGGTTTGATCCTCTCCTCGAGCTGATCTCTCGACCTCATCTACTTCCTCCTGCACATCCAAGGGTTCCACTCTATCCTCCTGGGGAGGTGGACGCGGACGGGCAGGCGTGCTGGGCAATTCTCGTGGCACAACCAGCTTGTGTGGTATGGTCTCGTGAAACCTCCATACAGGGGGGCTCTGGATAAGTAGAAGCCGAGACAGGATGTGCAGATTCTGCATGTGACGCTGGGACAACGGAATGGAGCGCTCGAGCTCTGCCATTTTGCTAAATGTGACAAAATCGCCATTTTGAATGAGACCGATGCAGCTCAGGAAGGTCAGGACGGTGATGGCCCTTTCCTTTGGCATCCCCTTCGGAAGACGCGCCACGCAGCGCTCCAGCCAGGGCATTCCGTGCTCGCGGTACCGCACGAGGTTTCGCGAGTACGACAACCCGAGCTCGTCTGATCCGAGCGCAGATGTCTCCGAGGTAGGAGGCCGCGAGTCCGGCGGCCGACGGTACCTGTGTCGGCTGGTGGAGCTCCACGTAATCTTTAAAAAAAAAGCTAAAATAACCCTTTCATGATTTTGCACATGTCTCTGGACGTGCTTTGGGGTCACTCTGATGTTACTTTTAAGGCGGGCAGGCGTGCTATGGACCGTGCATTTCCAGGCTCATACCTTGGGTTTGAGTCTTGGCCTCATACTTCACCTAATCCAGCCAGTGCCTAGTACTCTGCACTTCATTTGGGCTTTGGGGTGGCCTTGGGTATGTTCTGGATACATGTGGGGAGTCATAAAAAATCTAAAAGTATTTTTAAAGGTTGAAAACAATATGGTTTATAACAGAAAAATGGTTTATGAAGCATTATTTTATGCTGATTGTGTGTTTGAAACTTATTGTGAGTGGCCACGCCCTCAGAAAAAATTATAAATACTGAGGGACAAGAGAGAGTCGTTCAAACTCGCCTGATGAGTGCCTGGAATGGCCGAAACGTGTCGCGAGACAGTTCCTGAATGACCCAGACTGTAAAAAATTCTCGCTGGTCACCATCATAAGAGGATGTGATGTTGTTGAACCAAATATTTTATTTCTCCACGCCCTTACAGGCGTGGTGAGTTGGTCTGTTTAATTTTTGAGTCTCGAGGAAGGCCTTCTTCCAGTCTTTTCTAACACCCAACCCACAGTTTTCTGTGAAAAAGCCCTCATTGGCACAACCCAGGCTAAAATAGCCCTTTTATGATTTTGCACGTCTCTGGACGTGCTTTGGGGTCACTCTGATGTTACTTTTGAAGCGGGCAGGCGTGCTATGGACCGCACATTTCCAGGCTCACACCTTGGGTTCGAGTCTTGGCCTCATACTTCACCTAACCCACCTGAGATCACCAATCTAACCCCCCCTGAGATCACCAATCTAACCCCCCGCCCCGTGAGATCACCAATCTAACCCCACCTGAGATCATCAATCTAACCCCACCTGAGATCACCAATCTAACCCCACCTGAGATCATCAATCTAACCCCACCTGAGATCATCAATCTAACCCCACCTGAGATCACCAATCTAACCCCACCTGAGATCATCAATCTAACCCCACCTGAGATCATCAATCTAACCCCACCTGAGATCACCAATCTAACCCCACCTGAGATCACCAATCTAACCCCACCTGAGATCACCAATCTAACCCCACCTGAGATCATCAATCTAACCCCACCTGAGATCACCAATCTAACCCCACCTGAGATCACCAATCTAACCCCACCTGAGATCATCAATCTAACCCCACCTGAGATCATCAATCTAACCCCACCTGAGATCACCAATCTAACCCCACCTGAGATCATCAATCTAACCCCACCTGAGATCATCAATCTAACCCCGCCTGATATCACCAATCTAACCCCACCTGAGATCATCAATCTAACCCCACCTGAGATCATCAATCTAACCCCACCTGAGATCACCAATCTAACCCCACCTGAGATCACCAATCTAACCCCACCTGAGATCATCAATCTAACCCCACCTGAGATCACCAATCTAACCCCGCCTAAGAGTCTCACAAAGAGTCAAACAACGTCTCGCCTCTTATCGACACAATCACTCAGGAATAAGGTCTTTAGTGTCAAACCTTTAACTCGTTCCACTAACCAACTTTAATCAGCTTTAATCACCGACAGACTTCAGACAATGCCTTCGAATAAGCTTTAATCCCAGCCGGAAGATCTCGAGCATTTCTCAGAGAATCTCACCAGCCGCCAAAGAATAATACATCAGGTTCTATAAGAGAAAGACAGACACAACAAAATAAGATCATTGTCTGTCGCTAGAGCGCCTATTGAGATCAGAGGAGTGAGGTTTACTTGCACAGCAACTACTAGCTGGCCTCCGTTACATAAGCAAAATGATCTCGAATCATAAAAAAATATACAGTAGGAAAGGGTTAAGAGTTCAGTTGATTACTCAATATGGCATTATACAATATAACAAATTTAGATAATGAAATACTTAAACTGGCAAGAGAATACAATACAATACTATGCAAAAACTGACAGGAAAACACATGAATAAAATTACATTGATCCAAAAGCCAGTGAAAAAAGTGAGTCTTCAGTGAGTATCACCAGTGTAACCGTGAAGACCAATGCCATGTTTTCTAATGTTGTTTCTAATGTAGCTGGTATTTAAATAGCCAACCAAGCTTGATAATTATTAAATATGTTGAAAATTATTCATCATCAATATGGACATGCCAAGGCAACTTGCTTCACTTATATAGTGAAAAAAGAGAGGGTTTTTTGACGCTGAATGTTGGATAAAGCGTGGGTACGAGCATGGCTATCACACGTGACTTACTGGTCGTCATGTAACCTACTTGTCTCTTTGAATTTTTAATCTAGATTTATAGATAGCCCCATGAAAACCTCTATGCGAACACACTTGTCCAATGAAAAAGTGTGTGGCACGAATTTACGTTTTATTAAAAGGGCAATTTTATATTAATAGGGCAATTTTAACTTTAATTATCCTGCGTATTCTACACCCATGACACGAAGAGAACATGGTCAAACATTACAATAGTGTTATTATATTTTTACGTCACTTAAAATGTTAACGGAAATAAAATAAACGACTAAAAGTAAAAATGCTAAATTCTGCTCTTGACTGAATAACTTTAGCTTTAATAAGGATTCATCTACACATAGTAGGCTATTTTGGAACTGGAACGTATAGAACTGAATAACTTGTTTGATGAATTATCCTTTTGCTGTTTTGCTTTGTTTCCATTTACAAACCCTGAACACATGTACCAATGCTGTCTCTCTGTTTGCTGTACGTCATGGATCATGTTTTCTGATGCACAAATAATTAACTTCCCCCTTTGATTGCCCCTTTCTGATTCCTTGGTATAATTTTTTTGTTTTGAGGATTAATGAAATCTAAAAAACAGACATACAATCATTTTAAGAGTGTTGGAAACTGAAAATGGTGAAATGTTCAGTGTAATGCTATTTAGAATAATTAGCAATAAATATTGTTTAGCTGTACTTTGCCCTTTAAAAAACAAACAAATCCTAATTATTAGCCAGTAGCCACAAAATCAATATAGCCTGACTGATTCTTCTTGAATGTTTTTTTGTTGTTGTTGTTGTCATTACTAAAAAAGTTTAGTTTAGTGAAACCTCCATTGCACAGCATGCTTTAAAAGAAACATAACTAACAGCTTCTTCACTAAAGGCCTTCTTTTTCAGAAAAGTTTATATATATATAAAGGTAGGCTATAGTTATTTGTTCTATTTATAGCACATGTTGCATTAAATTACAAATTTATTCAATTGTCAATTTAATGATATGTAGCCTATAGCCTAACTGATCCATTCAATAGACTGAACAATTGCCACCTAATGAAACTCATTGTGCAATAACAGTAACTGCAATGTTTTTAATGTAATTTAATCTTGCTGTGATTAGGCAGAGTGTTGCTTTGTAACATATTGTGTTTTATTGTTGTTTATAATATACATCAAGAGGTAACCGGAGTCTCCAGAGCGAGCTGAGTGAATCACCGGACTTCAGTCCTCGAGAGTTCATTCTCCTGAGTCGACTTCGACAAGTCCAAACTACCAAGGTCGCGAGACCCAATTTTGCGTACACTGTAAAAAATAAATGTATTTTTACAGGAAAAAACGGTAGAATTTAACAGTATTATGACATTTTGATCAGACCTGTGAATATCCATAATAATACTAACTTTGACATCTGATGTACATCTTACTGCAAAAAAATGTCAATTTCCTTTAAAAAACAGTAAATGTTGTGTATTGTTATCCTGACATGTCCTTAAAAAACATTCCTGTATATTTTTGGTCAGAGTTGGAAAAAAAAATAGTTTTACAGAGAAAACCAGTAGAATTTCACAGTCATATCACATTTTCATCAGAAAGGTGAAATTCCACTAAATATGCATACATTAACACCAAAATAGTCTTGTTTCAGTTGAATTAGGCAGTGACTATGCACAAGTGAAAAAAGCAACAGTTGTGATTTAGCCTAAATAGCTTCTATTTACATAATGTAAATGTCACGTTAGTTTGCAATAAGTGTAAATAGTAATTAGATGCTATATTCTATGTTTTGGCAGATTCTGTTTGCATCTCAGTAATTGTGTAGGCTACATTAACAGGATGCAATAAGGGCCTAACGTGTTTTATTAAGCACTCGTTAAACACTTTACTTCTAAGCCTACTTTATTTTTGTTGTGTTTCGATGTGATTTGTGATACCAAAAGGTAGGAATTACAGATTTGAACCAAGGACTTTAAAACAAGCATCAAATACGAGGCTTCCACACTAGTGCCTGTGCCACTGAAGACATTAGGACAAACTGCGCATCTTTTCTAAACTTCATTGGTGATCCGACACAACGTTTCTCTTGATTTATAGGCGGTGTGTAGCCTACAATTGTTTTCTGCTTGTCACACATTTCGTTCGTTTGTTTTTTAAAGAGGCGATCTCGCACTGGACTGTTGTTTATAAAGTCATATTTTTACGTTTTTTGCCGCTGTGGTTAGTGGCGAAAGGCATCTGTTTTCTCTATATCACTATATTTGTTAGAGGGCAGTTGTAGCCTAGTGGTTAAAGTGTCGCGCTCTAGAGCAAAGAAATGCCGGTTCGAGTCTCATCGATACCTTAAGCATAGGCTACCTACTAAATCATTTATTTTAAATAAACACTCTTCTCGTAATAAAGTAGCCTACTTTATTTTCACTTTCAACTTTTTTCATTGCAAATAAATAGCTTAATCTATCACAAAAAAGTCAAATAAGCCAGTGGTTCTCAAACTTCCTAACCTCCCCCACTCCCCTTTTTATACTGTGAATCCCTACGTGGCCTCCCAAAAGAAAATGTATGGCATAAAACATTCTTAAACTGAATTTGAATAATAAAAAAACATAATTATATAAAATATACTTATATATATATATATATATATATATATATATATATATATATATATATATATATATATAAAATATACAATGTAGTGCTGGTAATTAGTAGCCTTTATTATTTATTTACACAGAAATTATGATAAATTGTCATAAAACTGGGGCCCCCACTAGTACCATCTCAGGGCTGCCCAGAGAACCACGGATATTAGCCATATCTCTACCGCACTATTGGAGATATTGCAGTCTGTGATTTTGAGAGCCGGGAAACTGCAGCGTACACGTTGTTTATAAAGGTGTTGCCTAAATGGGTGAGATAAATAAATAGTGCTCATAAATGGCTGATTAAAAATCGTATCCTCTATTGAAATCAGTGGAGGGTTAAACCCAGACACAGTAGCCTATTCGGCTATTCCTTACGCCATGAGTTAAGCGCATAGTTCAAAAAAATACCATGGAAGTGAAAGTTTGGTTGTTTTGGCTGTTTGGTTACAAACATTAGTGGAAAAAAAATCTTTATGGTTAGCAGAACAAATTAATGTATACAACCTGAGAGTACAAGACAGATCCTTTTCATCTCATTAAAGGTAAATAGCAAGCATCCTAAAATGTGCTAAAATTGTTTCAGGATTACTTCAGGATGAATTTGAATGTTTTCTATGATTGTAGAAATGTAACAATGTGCAAGATCATAACTGCAGCAGCTCCCTTCCATAACGACCAAATAAAAAAATAAGTGCAAGTAGTAAGCATTACTGCCAGGTCAGGCACAAAAAGGGTAGAGGGATGCTTTTGTACAGGAAATAAATTATGCCAGAGTATTGCTGTAAACAACTTTTAATCAAGCTTCTAATTATCGAGCAAATCTTGAAAATCAAACAATGGAAAAACACTTCCCAGCAAAAGTCATGTTTTAGAACACAAATTTGTTCAATAAAAAAATAAAAAATAATAATAATCGTAATCACATCACAAGGTAATAAAAATGATTTAAGGAACAAAGCAATGCACTGAAGTATACAAGTAGTACACTGAAATCGGACTGTCTTGTTCTTCAGAGAAATGTCAATCTTCTGAAAGACCTGAATCTGTGGGGACACAAACAGTTATAATTAAAACCCAAACCAAAAGAAGAGCAGAAACAGCAACAAGCCTTAACCAAATACTCAGTTTGGGTGACAGACAATTACATCACATTTATTGAAGTTAATTATAAAAATGATTGTCCTTTGGTGCACTTTATCATCGATGAATGATAAACACAGAAGATAAAGTCTACCTCTACTATAAAAGACAACAGAGCTTCTATACCTGTTACTCTCCCCAGTCAAATGCAGCATTTTTGACGTCAGACTCAATACTCTGGGGTTGACAGAGTACGCTCTCTTTTTCTCTCTCTTTTCCACCTTGGTACCTTTATGAGGATTTATCCTAAAGATGCACCTAAACACAACACAAACAATATCCTTAAATAATTGTTGTATGCTTCTTAACCAAAGGAATGCACTCTATGAATTACCTTTGCAAGAATTCTAGTGTGGCTCCCAGTTCTACAGGGTAACTGATGTTCAATATATAGTAAAGAGAGAACATCAGATACAGGGCTTCTGTAAAACTCAAGAGATGGTCATTTACAATCATCTGGTCTACTGCTACCATGTACACACTGGCTGTCAGTGGGTTCTCTCCTTTGAACAAACACAAAATCAGTAAGACATAATATTTAACAGAATGTGAGTTCTGGTCACCCGAAACCAGGAATTATTGTTGCAAGATAGTAAATAATACCCACCACACACTACTATACATGGTGTTGCTGGAAGCTGTTCTGAGCATATATCACTTGGAACAGAGGTGTCTTCTGCCATCACAAGAAAGTGGTCTTGGTCATTTTTGAAATGGGTTAGCAGCAACATCACTGCCGCACAAACATGATCCCCTCCAGCTCTATACTTTGTGAGGATTCTCCCTGCTCTGCTTGCTCTTTCTGTGCACACTGAAATTGAAAGTAGTCCAATATTCTTCTGAACTTACAGGAAGCTGATTCTTCAAAGCTGCTGTTTATGTCAATGCCAGTGAGCTCTTTAAAGTGTGCTTTCATTCCTGCTGGCTGAAAAAGATATGGCCACTCATCAAGTAAATCTTTGGTTTCCTTTCCAGATTGGATGTTGTTTCTTTGAGAGGTGTAAGTAGAAGTCATTAAGTCATAGATTGACTTTACATCACTTTCATTATTTTGAAACATTACTAGCAACTTCTCTTTTTTTCCTGCTGCAATTCAGATGTTTCTCCAACTAGCAGTTGTGGATCAGAATTTATACAACCATATAACAATTTTCGTTTCTTTGTTGATGCTTCTAGAGTACCACAAAGTGGTGTACTAGCTTTTGCTCTATTGACATTGTCAATTCTACACACCCAGTTGTTTGAGTAGAGAATCATATCCACTTCCTACAACCTGGGAATTAATCTCATCTCTGAAAGATTTTGGGTATGCAATCACCATTTTTCGGGCTATTTCTGATACATGTTTTTTTGCTGGACATTTGCTGACTTCCAGAATCTCATAAGCAACAATGCGGACCAACTGTCTTCTCTCAGAGCAACTTGGCCTTTTGCCATTTTGCAACTTTTCCATAAAACTTGCTGGCATTTTTTGCCATGGAACATCAAAACTATAATGCCAGTCATGGTCATAAAATGAAGTTTCACAGCTACTGTCACCTAGAAGATAAACCAATGTCCACAGGTTACAGGATGAACACTTCTCATGCACCTGGATTACCAGGTAATCACCACAGTGGCACATACAGATCACAATGCATGCAATTTCCAAAATCAATGTTTTGAAGCCCCGTACCATCAAACTAAGCTAAGTCAAAATTTTAATAGGATGAATAAAATCAATAAATGTACAATAAATCTGAAGATTTGTATACAAATAAACATATACATATACAAACCCAATTCCAAAAAAGTTGGGACACTGTAGAAATTGTCAGTAAAAAAGAAAGAAAATACTTTACAAAACTCATAAACTTGTATTTTATTCACAATAGAATATAGATAACATATTAAAAAATGTTGAAAGTGAGATATTTTGTAATGTCATACCAAATATTGGCTCATTTTGGATTTAATTCCTATTGTGAATGAAATTTAAGTTTATGAGATTTGTAAATTATTCTATTCCTTTTTTACTCACAATTGCAACAGTTTCCCAACTTTTTTGGAGTCTGGTTTGTACATATACATACATCGAATCTGTGAACTGTACATGTTAAAGGCGTGCTAAAGGCATGCTCACATTGCACATTCTCTGTAGCCTATATGAATTACAAGAATTAACAAATTATAATGCTGTATCATTGTTTTACTCACGTCTTCCACTTGAAGAGCTGCTGGATGGTGAAATTGAGCATCCAGGAGCAGGTGAACCTGATCCATCAGAAGTGTATTCAGCAGACAAATCATTGGCAGTGTTTTGCAGAGTGGAAGCAATTTCTACATGGCATAAACAAAAAACTGCTTTAAAAACCATACTGCAGAAACAAGAAACACATTGACATACTGTAATACAAGGAGTACAGCTAACAAAGTACAGAATGAAAGAGGCTGTGGTGTTGTTTTTCCAGTTCAACTAAGTTATGCATGTACACAAGTCAACATTTAAAGTGGATCAAACCTTTCAGTTGTCTTAAAACCAATACCTGTTCTTGTGAAGTTAATTAACTATTTTGATCCGCTTCAAATGTTGACTAGTGTACACTCTTACAAAAAATGGGTTCATTGGGGTTCTACATTATGTAGCATAGGGTTCTTTACTCAACTCCAAAGAACCTTGTATGCTTGAAAGGTTCTATAATGACAAGAAAGAACCCTTTTGGCACAAAGGTTCTCTATGGGCTATTATTCCTTCATATATTACATTATTCTGAAACATTTTGTAGTTGTAATTAAATCATCGTTTATTAAACTGTATAACTTAATATAACATTTTACTCATGCTGATTTTTGGAGGAGAAAACTTGAAATGGCACTCTTCGTGTGATAATGATTACCCACATAAAATGATATAAATATATACATTTTCTAACCCCCATATCTTGAATTTTGTGATCATTTACATGCATTTATAAATACATTTTAGGGTCTTGATGTATGTTAATAATATGAAATATTTAATCCGGAAAGGACAAAACAAATGATAATGAATGAACCCAAAAGGTTCCATAAAGAACCTCTATCCTGGTTACAAAGAACCCTAAAGGGTTCTTATTATTGAACCCTTAAAAAGGGTTCTGTATAGAACCTTTTAGGGGTTCTAAATATGTAGCGCTGATAGAACCTTTTAAGATTCTATATAAAACCTTCCTTTTAAAGGTTCTATATAGAACCTTTTCATCCAAGATGTTTGTGGATTATTTAATGCTGTATCAGTGTTTTACTCACGTCTTCTACTTGAAGAGCTGGATGGTGAAATTGACCATACAGGAGCAGGTGAACCTGATCCATCTAAAGTGTATTCAGCAGACAAATCATTGGCAGTGTTTTGCAGAGTGGAAGCAAATTATATATGTAAAAAGACATAAATTATATATATATATATATATATATATATATATATATATATATATATATATATATATATATATATACATATACATACACATACACACACATATATATATATATATATATATATATATACTACACTACACACACACACACATATATATATATACATATATACACACACACACACACACACACACAAACTGTTAAGTTTGTAAGAAATATCAGCCATGTCTCTTCTTAGATTTTGAAGAGATTCCTTTGATGAGTCAATCAACACACAAACACAAACTGTTAAGTTTGTAAGAAATATACATAAATATAATTAAATTTAATATATAATGTAATTTACACAATGATACCTGATCCTTTTAGAATGTATTCAGCCATGTCTCTTCTTAGATTTTGAAGAGATTCCTGATGAGTCAATCTCAAACATCTGTGGAATGTTTGGAAATTCCATCACCATCATCTTGGCCATCTGTATGGATGGCATAAGAACATGCATTGTGTCTTATACAGTAAAAAACAATATGTGTTATCACATCTATCTTGATGTTAACATGTTCCACGAATGACCTGCATCACAAAGACACAGCTGGTAGCATCTTTTTGGAAGGTGTGGGTTATCTTTCCAGGCTTCCAGTTGATGTTAACCCAGTCCTCCTTTCCAAGTCTATTCCGTCGCATCTTGAAATACTCTTTAAAAATAAGAATTATGGTGATTTCTTATTTGCATTTCCATTTTTAATAACTTTCCCAATAGTTTTTTATAATCCATCTTATGTTAACCAAATTTGTAGCAGGCCTTTTTGGAGTCATTTACTTCGTTTTATACATGCATAGGGTCAACCACAAAATTTTTTTTGAAAGGGCATGAAGATACTGTTGAAAAAAAAATTCAAAGAAATTATACCATTCCATTAAAACTCAAATCTTTAAATAAATAGGGACCATTAATATAAAAGCCACCTCATTACTGATTTTCTACAGCTCAAGACAAACTGTCAACACACTCTCAACAGATAAATCATTTCTTTCCTAAAATGTTTGTACATTTTAAATATAAAATTGGAACAGTTTACTTTATTTTTTTAACAGAACATGTGTAATCAGCTCTGTTCAGCTGAGGATACTTATCTTCACTTCTCTACTAAGTACACTCTAAAAAATTCTGGGTTGTTTAACCCAATTTTGGATCAAATATGGACAAACCCAGCCATTGGGTTACATTTTTTAAATTACATTTTTAACCCAATGTTTGATTTTGTCCATATTTGACCCAAAACTGGGTTAAAACAACCCAGCATTTTTTAAGTTTAATACATATTGAATTTATGATATAACATTTTAACTATTAATTTATAAATAAAAGTACATTGAAAATGAATTCATTATAATGTTTAAGTTATCCCATGACTTATTATCATTTGGTCCTTATAACATAGTAAAGGGCCTACATAAACATTGTTTTCACATAAATTGATAAGACACACTGATAGCAATATAAATAAATCATACATAAAATATTTAACAATAATAATGGGAAAATAAATAGTTGTATTTACTTTACTATTTTCATATACATATTTATAGCGTTGTAAGGCTGATAAGCTTTAAATACACAAACCATGAACAGTGCAAAAAATGCTGTTTATAATAATAATTTGGAAAGATGGGTAAGGCATTAGCCGCACTATATTTCACAATGTACTATACTCACTACAAACTTCCAGTGTACTTTTGCTATATTGACAAATCCAATGGCTCCATCATAGTCATCAAATGTGACCTGTTAAAATGTGTAAAAAATAAAAAAAGAACAACTGTATTTTGTATGAAACAATCGAGGCATGCTTGCAGTGAGATGGGAATTCCTATACATTTTTTTCTTATAGATATTTAATATCAAATGTGATTTCTCATATGTCTTTTGACAGCGCAAAAAATACATATTAAATTATTAGAGCTTATTACATTTCTTAACCCTTCCCTGGCCATCTCTTCTCTTGATTTGTGTACAAAATTACATCTATGGTGTAGTGATTCAGGTGGTATAGCCGGCCAGCGGTATTTGTAGAATTGAGGATGGCTCCATTCAATCGCCTAAAATATTGTACAGAGAATTTATGATTCAAAATCGCAAGAAACAAAGAGGCTAGAGATAAGAAGCCTGACTATCTGGATGTAATTTTATGTTGCTGAATGTAGCTTTGTTTTCTAAAAAAAAGAAAAAAGAATGCATCAACAAATAGATTAATAATAAAGGGGTTCAACAGTTTTAATGAGAAACTTGCCTCGCCTACAATGAGTTCATCAGGCCTCAAAGTCTGGAATTCTTTGTCCGCAGGGTAAAATTCAGGCTCTGTCCATGCTTTACAACAGAAACTACAATTTCAGTTGGTTTGCATTTCCAAAGGGTATCAACCTACAATGAAATGAAGAAGAGAACTGTAATTACTTTACACATTATTTGGAAATTCCATATTAATTGATTCCATTTTAAATTTTTAAATAAGCTACTCTGACAGCACATTTTACTGTCCTTTTACAGACAGATGTCATTAAACGAACCCATTTCATTTGGTGTATGAATATGAATTAATATTTTTCAAATGTTTAACATATATGTTTTTAGAAGATAAGATACAAATAATATGAATACACATATTTGTATAGCTCCTCAGAGTCTTCAGGCTCTACAAGTTAGGCTACAATGAATTGATTTTAGTAATTTAAATGATCTTACCTCTGTGGTAGTCTCCAACATTTTAGATTTGAAGTCAATACTACTGTTCTTGACATCTTTGCTTTTTTTTTCTTGGTTGCCTTTGTTTTCTTTGGAGTTGGAACAGTGAGTGGAGGAGTGTAAAATTTGGAGTTGGCAGTTTGAGGCTTTGAACCATCTCTCTTTGCCCAACCTTCCTGACATTGAGTTATGTCTTTTTTTGAGATGGGTCTAACTACCCAGATAGCAAAAATCATCTGGCCCAGACACTTCGTAAGTTCTGGGCCAGATCGGCACAATGGACCCGGGCCGGTGTCTTTTGGCTCAACGGGCCAACAGATTTTTCCTCATCTGGACCAGAACTGGGCCAGCTCCGGATTCCTTTATGGCGATTTGGCCCAGATGTGGGCCAGATCTGGTCCGAGAACCATGCCGGATCAGGGCCAGCTCATTTTGTATACAGTACACACACACGCTAGTTATATACATATCTAGAATTTTCAAGAATCCACTACTTCACAATAATCATGCATTCGGAAAAAAACAAATTTGACATTCAAGGGCTTTTATTTTGATCCATTGTCCATTTATTTGAATAAACAAAATGCAAAAAAAGTGCCACTGTGCATCTTTTCTTTTGATATTTTTTTCACAAGAGCTAAAATCAAAGTTAGATGTGTTCTTAACATCTTTTCTGACCATTGCAAAGCCAGGAGAAACATTTGCAGAAATGCGATACATACAGTCGGCAACGCGTCATAGTTGGGGGGCGTGGTTGGCGTGTAGGGTTGCCATCTTCAGTGAGGCAAAATAAGGAACACCCATAAATAATTAAATGAAATAAAAAAAATGTGTCAAGGGTATGGAACTGATTATTTCAACATGACGACTTGACAGCTCAACCACGAGAAAACATGAGAAGTATATGAGCTTGCAACAGAAAACATTTTATATTATTATTTTGCTTTCTTTTAATTGCCATAAATTAGTATGCATATATGATTAATATTTAATAATACAAATTATTATGTATTTATTAATCTGTTTAATAACATTAACAAATATAATAGTTACCTGTCTACCAAGCTCTGACAAATGTATGGAACATTATATTAATATGATATATTTATTTTCCAAAGAAAAAAAACAAAACAAAAAAAACAATAGGCCTATACCTTTAAAAGCACGGGTTTGTCTGTCACAGCCATAGGTCACGGCATGCTGCTTTGAGTCGCATGTTCTCTAGACTCGTCACTATGGAAAAAAAGACACTAAAATGCAATCACAGGCAAATTAATTTGGACCCGTTCATATGAGCATTGTATCCTGCCCGGGTCCGTTTTGGACCCGTTCATAAAATTCCGTCTGCAATATTTTATTTGTGCAATATGCAATATTTTGGTATGTGATACATCCCAGATAGCATACTTATCTGGGCCTCATCTGGGCCAACTATGGCACATGTGGCTCAGTTATGGCAGCGGCAAAAGTTATATGGGTCGTATCTGGCCCACACACATCAAGCCGGTTTTAGTGTGAAATGTGGCTTACTGTTTGTGGGCCAGATCTGGCCCGTGTGCAACAAACCGGCTTTAGTGTTAGTCGTGGCATGCTGTGTGTGGGCCAGATGTGGCTTGTGTGCAACAAACCGGCTTAATTGTGAGTTGTGGCATTTTGTGTGTGGGGCCAGATCTGGCCCGTGTGCGACAAACCAGTTTTAAGATTGTGTGTGGGCCAGATATGATATTCCCTGGTTGCACCAGATCTCTCTCTCCTGCGTAATGGGCTCTATGCACGGCGGTATTTCTGGTGAGGGTTTAAGGATGCTCGATAACTTCCGCCGATCGTAGAGTCCAATGCAATAATGAGAATTTATATTAAATTTTATACTCCATGGTTATACTAAAGAAACGTTAGACAAAAACAGATAAAACAGACACCCCTCGTTGTCTTTATGCTTCTTTTTAAAATTATATTAAATAAACATAACTATATATAAAATTACATCTAAACGTATGTACATTTCATTTCAAAGACGGGAGGACAGTAAATTTTGAAGACTCTGCCATAATCCTGTTTTCCTCGGTTTTCCTCCGCTTTAATCTACACAACCGGAAATGGACAGAGCATCCTTGCGTCAAATGCGGAACTTATGTGTGCATATAGCCCATAGGACTGCATTTCCCATTATCCTTGCCTGCTCATCATCTCCTGATTAATGCCCTCATCATTGCATTAGTATCACCTGTGCCCCATCAGCTCCCCTTGGACTGTTCTGTTTATTGTAATTTTGTGAAGTTTTGATTTACCCACACTTTATCTCTGACCTGTTTACTCATGCTTGCTTGTATATTTTGACTTGGTTTGCAAACCTCAGCCGCCAGCAATGACCTTTGCCTGTTATCCTTTCGATTCTTGGATTGCACTTACCTGTGAGCTGTTTTGAGTTGTATGTCTGCTGTTCTATGCTGGCTCACCTGTATCAATAAATTACTGCAGATGGATTCGAATGCCTCAGCCTCTTCGTTACATTATGATATTAATGCATGGTTATTACATTTTAAAAAGTAAAAAGGCTAAAAAAAGACTGACTTTTGTTCTTTTCCATTTGTTTTTCTTGGATCTGACAAAGACTCTTTGGATTGAGTCACCCTATTTTTTCTTAAAATCCGACAAATTTATCTTTATAAAATTTAGAGACCACTCTCTGCTTGAACTCTGACACTGAACTTGAGGAATTAGGTAATAGGACTCATTCTGGTTACCTTGATATGTATAGCTTATTTCTAGATTGCTAAGGGCATGTTGTTTATTTGGTAATTTATATATTGGATAATGATGGAAATAAACTAAGATACTAACATTTGCAATGTATGCCGCTTTATGAAAAACCAGCAATCAATTAGATCAAAAGTAGTCCGAAAATAATTTCAGTCACCTGCAACATCTGAAAATTCAATTAATACTTTTTTGGACTAATGTGGTTTGTAAATGCATGCATATTATCTGTTATCTTTGTGGGCACTCTCAATAGACATCTATAAAGGTGCAGTCTGTAAGAATGTCTGTGAGCTAGTGGTGGAAATAGGTCTGCAGTCCACATTCAAAATATGGGAGATTGTTGTTTACCCCATCCGCCTCCTCCTCAGACTTGACTCTCATGCAGGTTGCCAGTTTAGGTCACGCAACAGGAACGAGAGCAATTGACAAGCCGAGGAGACTTAATTGTAAGTTGATGAGTTGATTTATTGTTTATACCCAGCTAACAATGATCTGGGGGTCCACCAGCATTTTTGGGGAGCACAAATTCAGCGGCTTTATATGGTTGGACCTTAACCAGGAACTTCCGACAAAAGCTCTCTGAATTATGAAAAGGTTCCTCCAGTGCGAAAGCATTAAAAGTAGGAACACTTATCTTACCAGTGCTGATGCCACTTTTAATATTAGCTAATGATAAATAAAATGCAGCTTTGTGAATGTGAATTTGCATATACTGTAGTGTGGGAATTAAATATTACATTTATATTATATTAGCAGAAATGCAGTTTTGTTGCCAAGTATAAGTGGAACACTTAAAAAGAAACACTAAAGTCAGTAAAAATACATGAATGATCAGGTGTAAAATCTATTCTTCAAAGACTAATTTAAGCCTGAATACAAAGATGACAAATCTGAAATGAATTTCATGAGAAATTAAAGAATTTCTGTACTATTTAGCCATTCTGAATTAAATGTTTATGTATTGCATGTGGGTAAACAACGTTTTCTGAATAGAAAACTTTAAAATGGCACTTTATGACAAAAAGATAGCAGACCCCTGTTGAACAATTTAAAAATAGTTACAGTAACTTAAATTTGCACTGTCACTACCTTAAATTTGTATGTATGTCTATGTGAAGTGCTTAAGTGGAATAAAACATCTTTTAATGCAATCAGTTTGCATTTTTAACAAGATGTTTAATTAACTGAAATTCCAAGTTGTAGAGAATATAACATTATTTAGCTCAACTTATACACCACTAAATAAGCCTTTGTTACAGCATTATATTCTTTCATTTTAAGTTTAAAGTACTCACTTTGCATGCTTTTTTGAGGAGATTAACAAATCCCAATTTATTGTGTAAAAGAGTCTGAAAGCACAGAATAAAATAAAAAATAATGAGATGGACTTTTGACAAACAAAAGCAAAGTAGTTTTAGGTTGAATGTACAAAAAAAGATAGAGGTGGACAGCAGTTTTATTATATTATTAATAATTGAATGCCAGGGTGATTTAACAATAGGTATGATGGGTGATGACAAACATTTCATACATAAATAAATATTAAAATATATAAAATATATCAACTTTGCCGGACTTGCGTGCAAAGCCCGCGAAACAACTTAACCAGCATAAAACCGGAAGTCTTTGCCCAGCGCGTGCAACAGCCGGACTGCCTCAACTCCCTGCTGACAGGACTGAAAACTTTCAGTATTCTGGAGGTAAGTACTGTAATTATTCGATATACCTTACTTAATAATGAATGTGTTGTCCTCACTGCAGTGTAGCAACTGTAGCTATACAACCAGCTAACTCTGATGCAAAATGACGACAAGTCGTAGTGAGCGATTTCTTGCTGTTTACTGTGGCTTTAACATCATCTTACATGACAGAGTGAAAACTGTAACAAAGAAATAAAGATTGACTGTTTTAACATAAATCTTGTCTGAAGCAAAAATAACTGTACATTCATGTAAATAAATATTGTAACTATGTCTAGTCTTTTCTTTTTAAACAGTATTGCAACATTAACTTATTCACATAAAAATGAATTTTGTACTTACGACATTGCTTCTAGTGCTAACAACATAAGGATTGCATGTGCTC
>JAQIUQ010007496.1:0-32366 GCA_030378365.1 Hybognathus amarus
GTGTACGGGAGGTGGTGGCGTAGTGCACCCTTCCAGCTCGGGGCTGCCAGGTGAGGAGAGTGCTGCAGGTAGCTCGGTGTCTGGGGAGACATTGGGGGATGGTGATGACCTGGAACATGAGGCCTGTTCACCTCTTCTGACATCAATCCCCCAGGGGATGCTGATGGGACTGCAGGCGTGCAGCATGCCGCATCATCTAATGGCCCACCTTTCACACCACTGAGGCATATGATCTTTAATTCATGCAGTCTTCGAGAGCACCATTCAGAGAACTGCTAAAAAAAACAATTTACCTGGCAATAGTCGTGTGATAAGCCCCTTTCCGTATCGGGATTCTTGGCTTCAAATGAAAACAGAGAGGAGTCCTCCTGAAAGCCATCGGATAGTGAGGGTTTGAGAAGCGAGAGAAAGTCATCTTGTCCCGGTGCGAGCGTAAGAAGCGTTAGAAGCGTAGCGGCCATAAACCCGTGGATGTGACGGAGAGAGCGTCCGCAAAATGTATTTTGATAGACGTCGAGGAAGGGGAAGTGAGTGTATGGTGCATGGAATGACACCCGTGCGTGTATGTGTGCGCGCTTTGGTAGTAATATCCCGTTTTGCCGGGATATATGTAGCCTATAATTGCTGAAAGGGCGGGGCCGGACTCTGTCAGGGACTGAGAAAGTGAGACGGCTACACCTTTACTACTGCTGATACTGTAACAGCGGAACAAGCCCATCAAAACAGCCAGAGCTATGTCCAGCCCTGTAATGCCCCTTAGCATTTAAATAACGACGGTAGTGCAGAATAAGGCCAATAACCACAATGTGTTCGAATTGTCGGCTAGCCTTTTTATTATTTTTATAATTCAATGTACATTTTGTGATAACATTATTTAAACATCATTCAAAATAGCTCAATTAGATAAGCCAAGGAAGAGTTCATTACAAGGGTTCTTCTTATTCAGTCAATACCCAAAAGAATGACTCGTGAACCGGTTCTTTTAAGTGATTCAACAACATATGTCATACGTCGTGGTCAGGGTAGTCTGATTCCCAAATCTTTTGAGCCGGTTCTTTTAGTGAATCAAAACACTTCTGAAAATCTTACTGGATTTGTGAATCAGTAATTCGCGTGCTGTAACGTTCCTTAGATGACGTGTATTTTAAGATGGGCCACTTTTATAACATTTGCTATAATATATATATATATATATATAAAATAGCTATTCAACGAAAATTAGTGAATTAATGTTTTCACATTGCGACTTGTTTTGTATTTTTATTAATGCATACAGGTCCATAATCGACGCCATTATATCATCTCTAATAGGTTTCTCTATTTTGTGGAGGAACTGTTACATTTATTTTTGATTTGACAAAGTTCTCTTGATTCCGATTTCTTGAAGTTGATTCTAAAAAGATCTCGTTTCTTTTTGAAATCACTAAAATAATCATTAATGGAACTGGGATCCAAAACGAGGTACAAATGCTAAGATGTGTCTGCCAGTGCTTCCCGTTTATAAAGCTGGGGAACAAGGCTTAGGCCTACAAACAATAAATGTTTCCCATGATATCTAATTTAAAAGTAACAACACAGCAACTAAAAATATCCATCTCACGCAGACTGAATCAATGAAACGCATCAATAACATGCAGCTCACTGCTACTGCTGTTCTTGTTGGAAATTCGAGCCTGTGGTGTGTAACATTAAGATGACACAAATAAGCGTGCAATGCTGCTGCGATCAAGGTATGCACACGCTCCTCTATTTTTATCAACAGTGTCTCGCATTTTACGGATCAAAACAGAAGGATACAAATATATTACCATTCGAATAATACACTCTACTGAGCTATTTTACAGGGTATAGAGAATACAAATGCTTAAATTAAGAGACTGTTGTTTAAACAAACTAGATATACTTTTTTAAAATTAAAATTAAATTCAATAAAAACATTCACACACTTATTGTATGTCACGAGTGTTCGAGGAGTGCAGGCAAACAAGGAAGACGAGGGAGGCTGAAGCTCCAATTCAAATCACTTTACTCAATAAATCCAAGGGGTACAGGTTGAGGAAGACAGGCGGGTGCACACAAAACACTGGTAACGTCAAACACAGGTAACATTAAACATATCGACCGACAAAGACTGAATGAAAACAAGGGAACTAAATACACAGAGGAATAGGACATAATGGGCGGAAAACAGGTGAAACAGATGAACTAACGAGGGTTGTCAGGGAAACTGATGAGGAGCGGGAAAAC
This sequence comes from Hybognathus amarus, assembly GCA_030378365.1. Taxonomy (NCBI): domain Eukaryota; kingdom Metazoa; phylum Chordata; class Actinopteri; order Cypriniformes; family Leuciscidae; genus Hybognathus; species Hybognathus amarus. The sequence continues at coordinate 2,248 of JAQIUQ010007496.1, forward strand.
TAAACAGGACTAAACCAATACAGTCACAGACAGGGGAAAACAGAGTCACATGGTGACAGAATGCCGAGGAGGGGTGGGGGGGTGGGCGTCCTAAAGGGTGAGGGTGTGGCCAGGGCGGAGCAGGCTGAGGGCAAGGCCAGGGCGGAGCAGGCTGAGGGCGTGGCCAGGGCGGAGCTGTGGGACCCTCGGGCGTCCAGGGCGGAGCTGTGGGACCCTCGGGCGTCCAGGGCGCAGCTGTGGGACCCTCGGGCGTCCAGGGCGGAGCTGTGGGTCCCTCGGGCGTCCAGGGGCGGAGCTGTGGGTCCCTCGGGCGTCCAGGGCGGAGCTGTGGGTCCCTCGGGCGTCCAGGGCGGAGCTGTGGGTCCCTCGAGCGTCCAGGGGCGGAGCTGTGGGTCCCTCGGGCATCCAGGGCGGAGCTGTGGGTCCCTCGGGCGTCCAAGGCGGGAGCTGTGGGTCCCTCGGGCGTCCAGGGCAGAGCTGTGGGACCCTCGGGCGTCCAGGGCGGAGCTGTGGGACCCTCGGGCGTCCAGGGCGGAGCTGTGGGACCCTCGGGCGTCCAGGGCGGAGCTGTGGGACCCTCGGGCGTCCAGGGCGGAGTAGACTGGGGGCGAGACCAGGGCGGAGCAGACTGAGGGTGAGACGGGGGCGGAGCAGATGGCGGGCGGACCCCTGGTGCAGCCGATGTTACTGGCGCTGACAACACCAGGGGGCCGACCGACAGGGGTGGAGCAGAGGGGAGAGGAGACCGGGGTGAAGTCGTGGAGCCGACGAGGTAGGGGGCTGACGAGGGACCAAGGGGACAGGGTGACACCGCAGGCTCAGGCGAGTGAGGGGCTGACAGGGACACCAAGGGAGACGGTGAGGACAGAGGGAGTGAGGGCTGACGGGTGACTGGGGGAGCGAGGAATCCGACTGAGCCGGGGGGTGGAATGATGGGGTGGAGCAAAGGAATGAAAGTTCAGAGGTGAGGGACGGATGACGAGGGACCACGGGGAAACCGGAGGGACGAGGAAGCCTGGCGGAGCTGGTGAACTGGGGGGCCATGGAGGATCTGAGGGAGGTGTGAGCCACGGGGGAGCCGATGGAGTCGGGGGCCGAGGAGGTGTCCATTGGGAGGAGGTGGAGGACGGAGACCGGGGATCCGTGAACCAGACGGGTTTAGGGGAGCTGGACGGAAGGAGGGTTGAAGGAGGAGAGATGAGAGGAGGCGGGAGAGGGAGGCTGGGTGGGAGGCGGGGAGAGGGAGGCTGGGTGGGAGGCGGGAGAGGGAGGCTGGGTGGGACCCTGGTCTCGGGTTCCGGCTGGACGGGGCTCTGGCGCGGGCTGGACGGTCTCTGCAGCGGGCTGGACGGTCTCTGCAGCGGGCTGGACGGTCTCTGCAGCGGGCTGGACGGTCTCTGCAGCGGGCTGGACGGTCTCTGCAGCGGGCTGGACGATTTCTTGTGTGCGCTGGACGGTGCTGGGCGGAGCCAGCGGAGGAGGGGCTCGAGCTCGGCCGCGCTGGACGAGACCAGCGGAGAGAGCGGCTCGTGCTCGGTGGTGCTGGACGGAACCAGCGGAGAAGGCGTGGAGGCTGTGCTGGGCGGGACCAGCGGAGAGGGCGGCTCGGGCTCGGCCTGTGCTGGGACGGGAGCCAGCGGAGATGAGGGTTCGGGCTCGGCCGTGCTGGACGGGACCAGCGAGAGAGGACTTGAGCTCGGCCGTGCTGGACGGGACCAGCGGAGAGAGCGGCTCGGGCTCGGTTGTGCTGGACGGAACCAGCGGAGAAGGTACGGAGGCTGTGCTGGGCGGGACCAGCGGAGAGGAGGGCTCGGGTGGTGGAGTGGGGCTGGTGCCGTCATCGATGGTGAAGGGAGATCCGCAGGACACCAGCACCCACTCCACGTAAGCTGCGAAGCTCCCCTGGGGACCATTCCCAGACAACAGCTCTCTGGTGGCGGTGTTGAGGCCAGCATGGAGGAAGCTGCAGAGGCTGTCATCTGGGAAGGTTGTGGCGGGAACGAGGCGGAGGAAATCCGCCAGGTGATCCTCCAGAGCTCGGTCCTCCTGCTCAAGACAAAGCAGTTGGACCGCGACAGAAGAATCCATTTTTTAGGGGTCGGTCGATCTGTCACAAGTGTAGATGAGTGAAGGCAAACAAGGAAGATGAGGGAGGCTGATACTCCAATTCAAATCACTTTTATTCAAAAAATTCCAAAGGGGTACAGGTTGAGGAAGACAGGCGGGTACTCACAAACCACAGGTTACATGAAACACAGGTAAACACATTAAACATATCGACCGACAAAGACTGAATGAAAACAAGGGAACTAAATACACAGAGGAATGGGACATAATGGGCGGAAAACAGGTGAAACAGATGAACTAACGAGGGTTGTCAACTGAGTTTATCAGTGATTGCATGACATGGAGCATCCTTAAAACTCTCAAACAAGTTGAACAAGTCCCTACTTGGTTTTCCGTTTGACTTTTCTACACCATTCCGGGGATTCTTTATTGGTCTGTTAAAAGAAAAGAAAAAAACACCAGTGTTAAATATCACTGACCATTCATTTGGACTTTGCTTTGAGTAAAACATTTTATTAAACTTGTAAAAGTCAACGTGAAGTGAATCTCAGCCCAAGTATCAGTTGTTCAAAATAACTTTAAAATGTGTTCCTTTTTGGTTCTCAGAGGAGATACTATTTGCACTAAAATGCTGATTGTAAAGGCTCTCTTTGTGGACAGGCAAGTAAAACTTACAAACACTGTGGGTTTGGGCCCATAGTTGTATTGCTCCTCATCTGTGCTTTTTACAGCTTTGGGTCTGTGAACTGCGGTCCCCGTACCATCGGCCTCGAGAGACAGAGGTCCACCGTGCTGCTGTGAGCGCATGCTAATAAGGACTTGCTTCATGACTGAAAGTTCCTGCAACAGGATAAGAACAATTCAGTGGAAGCCTGAAGGTTAAAAAGCTCCTTTCCAAGAATATTGTTAGTTTGCTTCCCCTTTACAACAGGCAAGAATGAACCAGCAGCTTTTGACAGGAGTCTTGTTTTGCCAGCAGTGCTATTGCCCTTATGCAAGGACAATTAAAACTAAAACCGCTAACGCAAACATCCAACGTGCCCTGATGCTGGATGTCAACATTCCATAACATCCACATCCTCATGTCATTCAAAACACTGTTTTTCGCACTGTTAAAAATGATCGTGATTTTAACAGTAAAAGACTGTAAAAATGCTACCGTGAAAAACTGTTAATTGGTTAACATAAAGTTTCCTTACTATTTACGGTAAATAACTGTGATGTATATAATGGTACATTTAATGTATTTTTACTGTAAAATACTGTTAAATTTACAGTTTTTGGAGGAGAAAAAGAAGAAGTCATTGTATAATTTACAGTGAAAAAATGTAAATTGACATTCCCACAATTCCCTGCGTGACACTTCACATTTAATGTATTTTAACTGTTCTTAATTGTCTACATTTTCTTTTCTAATCAGTTATGTACATTAGGGTTTTATGTTAATTTAATGTTGTTAAATTAATACTTATTGCATTTTTTTTAAATTTCAACATGTTACCATGATGGTGTTTAATGTGTGTGCATGACACTGTGCAGCTTCTATATAGTAATATGAACTTTCTTGTGGAAGAGCTAATTATGATGAGCTTTGATTGATCATTTGACTCAATTGATCATTTGACAGATATTAATACTTCAAAAGGTCAGTAAATTAACATTATATCAGATAATAAAATACAGTTTATTGCTGTAAAATTAAATACAGTTAAAAGTCTGTAAAACCTAAAAATGTTGCTACCGTATTTTTAACAGGAAAACTGGTAACCACAGCTGCCAGGGTTTTCCCGTACATTTAACGGATTTTTTTACAGTGTATGTGTTCACAAAAGGTACTTTTATAGATTATTTGACAAATAAAAATCGCTTGTTATTACCACTAACAAGGCTCAGAATAACCCCACAGTAACACGGTAGCATAATAAGGGTCCCTACATTCAAACCGAGGCATTGAGAACTTTTCAGTGTCCGTACAGTTTAATAAGAACATATTTTATACACACAGTAAATTTCGCGAATACAGGAAGAAGCCATCTTTGAAATATAGTCTCTACCAGTCGATCTACGAACGCTCGATCCAAGTGTGCTAGTGAGATGTGAATAAGGTGATAAGGTGAGCGCGAACAGTAGGCTACATGTACATATTGAAGAAAAGAAAATGATTCGTGTTTGTGTTTCTTCCGGAAACAACGGACCATATGAGATTCTGCACAGTTCAGCGCACTTGGATCGGCGTTCGTAGATCATAGTTCGTGGGATGTTGTCGTATGCTGCTTGTCTGTTGTCTGGTAAAGACATTTCGTATTTTATAGGGATGGGGATTTGAAGAAAAAATAATATTCGACGATTCGATGGGAATTATTTGATTATTTTGGCTATTCAAAAAACGCACCCCTATGTTCCACTCCGACATTACATTTCTCTGTAGGTTAGGCGTAGGCTACGTGTTATATCCATTAAAGAATGTATTCAGTTTAATATTTATGTTTAAATATGTTATTCTTTTATTGAATCTATGTTGATTATGAAAAGTGAACCGCGTGCATATGCGCAATAGCCTATATCGGGAGACCTAATTTTGACCACATTAAGTTTTGTTTTGTATAAAGCCCTTCTTTGAAGTGAATTTCGTTTTTAACAATTTTATCTTTATTTTAATAAATGTTTCATCAACCATGTTATGATAGTACAAATTAATCACAGACAAAAAGGCAGCTTCAGTCAAATAAATAGTATTTTTAAGGTTCTCCTTTGATTTAGACCTTGTGTGAAATGATAAACTAAATAAATCAATAAAGCAAGATGGCCTTAACATTGATGAATTTCATTTTGTTTTTTTGGGATGGAAATGCCACTGCAATTGTAAAATTATAGATTAATATCCTGCCATTAAAGCAAACAAAAAACACAATTACTGTAAATACAGCATATAGCACAGTACTTCATGTATGACTCACAATGCTGCAACTTAATCGTGTAAAACTCCACCCAAGACAAAATGTTATTTATTTATATATTTATTTGTATTGTGGCATACACTGATCTGGCCAAACTAACACACCCAAATCTAAATGTTGGGTTTGGTATAATTAAAAAAACTATTTGATTTAAATTCTGCTCTTTCTTATTTAAATTTCTCCTTGAAAAATAACAACAACAAAAAACACACACACAAAAAAATTACCTCTCTGTGGTTCAGGAGTCTCTCCAAATCAGCAGCCATGTTGTTTTTCACCTGCAGTAGTGCTTTCTTCTCTTTCTGCAGTGCACTGGGAAAATTCAAAAAGACTGTAAGACAAATGGTCTTGAACGCTGACAAGTCTGATTAGTAATTCGTAAAATATTTCATTTATCACATTAATTTTCATGACTCACTTAACTCTAAAACCATATTCTGGACAAATGTGGGCAAAATAGTTTTGATTTGTTTTTAAAAAATACTTCCATTGATCTGAGCGGTACAAGACTTGGCTACTTTTCCTAATGCTGGGTGTACACCAAAAGAATTTGAAAAGATTTAGAAAAGACTTTATAAGATTATCAGCTCACATCTAAATAAGTTTGCCTCCTGAACACACAAATTTTTTTTTTGGACTCAATTCTACAATGTTAAGTGGGTGAAAAAAAAACCCCTCCTTAATCTTGTATTTGGGTCAAAAATGGGCACCCATAGAAATGAATGGGAAAAACTGTAATCTAGAGCATTCTGAAAATAAACCAAAAATTAGACCCCAGGTGACAGCAAAGGCACTTCATCTTTAGGTTTTAGCTCTAAGAACTTATTGGAAAGATATTTTAATGTAGTTACAAAAATAAAAAAAATAAAACTACACAGTAATTCATTTACATAGAAAATATGGTACTTAAAAAAAAATACCACCAAAATAAAAAATAAAAACTCCATAAATGGATAGACAAAACTTTATCGAAGACAGTGATATAACATTTATAATAGTGATCAACCGATGTATCCGATTTACTGATATTTTCCCGATATTTAAGCATTTTTGCATAATCGGGAATCGGTTTTGTAATATCGGATTCGCTGATAGACGGCGCCATCTTGTGGTCGTTTTGAGAATTCTGCCATTGCAGCACGCGTCTGAGGAGATTAGTCAACAATAACTCTGTGCAAGGGTAAAGTAAATGTTCTACTTAATTATTCAACTTTATTTAGCATAATGGACATGCAGAAATGAGATTTGAGACACGAATGCCTGATATAGTTTATTTATGCAGCTTGGTTCTAAAAAATTGAGACGAACTCATGGAGTCACGTACAGATGCAATCCGCCTAATCCGTCATGCCCTGCCCCAATAAAGATGTAACTTTACATGAATTAAATAAAACAGACGTGAATGAGTGCATGTTGAAAACAAAAGTGCTGAATTTAATTCTCTATCTGTTGTATTTGCTCACCATTAGTCTTGAAAAAAGTTCGTTCATATTGCTGAGCACTCACTGATGATCAGGAATGCCCAGGCCACTGAATTAAACTTTTGACAAGATTATCTTGTTTAAACACCCTAGATTATATTATCATTTACTATAGCAATTATTTCGCTAACACACATCTAAATATACCGCTTTGTGGAAATTAATTATTCATTATCTGCACGCGCGCAATCGCGTTTGAATAGCCTGATCTGTTATAGTTCTGTGTAAATGCATAGATAAACAGCACTTTGTCAGAAAGCATTTTATGGTCTAGCTTTCTGATCATGAAGCGATCAGGAACCTATAAATGGCTCGTGAGCCACACCTGGCTCTTTGGGAAAAAAATCATGTGGCTCGCGAGGTCTCTCACCCTTTACCAACATCAATACAGATCGGCTCTCTGCAGAAAAATCTGCCAGTTACAATTCCCTTGTAGCACAGTCTACCGAAGTTAAACGTTTATGATAATTCAATTCTTAGCAACCGACAAAAGTGTGTATTCAGTGGTGCTGGTCGCGCTCGCAAGTGTTACGAGTCAGTCAGAGAAATCAACTCGTCTCTGTGATAACCTACAGCTCCTGCACTGGGGTTCAGCAGCTGCACTTTGTTTAAGGTAGGCCTAAGGCGAAAAGCAGCAAAAATGTGAAAGAAGGACTTTAATACTTTTACTTTTGCCGCGGATACCCTTTATGACATGATAAATGTGTCGTATTTTTAATAATCCACGCAGATTTCAGTTGACGATTCTGTTTTAAGTTATTAATAACAAAAATTGAAGGAATGAAAAAGAGCAGGATGTGCTTTATGATGAAAAGAAATATTAAAAGCGCGATAAGTCACGAAAGAGAACGGAATTACTGGCAGGATGCTGTGCGCTAGATAGGGCGAACTATCTAGATAGGCGAACTAGTTCGCTATAGGGCGAACTATCCAACACTGGAAAACAGAGTAACGTTAGGCCTTTGTCTTCAGTTGCGCACCAAAACGGCCAAATAAATACAGAAATATATCAAAATGCCAAGTCGAGTAGGCCTATTCACATAAACACTGTAACTACTGCGTTCTCTCTCACTCTAACTCACTCTCTCTCACTTACGCAGACACAAAGGATTTATGCTCATCAGTTGCTAACTCAAACTCACAGTGAAAGCCCTTCACAATTAATATTGAAACTTTGCTAAATAGTTGTTTGATTTTAGCCTAATACTGTTGAAATTTTATTGAAAAAAGCATGTCTTTAATAATAGTATTATATGATTATTTTCCTGTGGCTCTTTTGGAAAAATGCATTAACCAAAAGTGAAAAAATGTCTCTTTGGTCAAAAAAGATTCCCGACCCCTGATATGACTCATCTGTCAATTATTTTGTCCATATGAAAACATTAGACTTTTAACATTTATTTTGCCTATTGTCAACATTGTTGCTGCTGATGCTTATAAATTATATGTATAATTTAGAAATAAATTATATAATGTAATAATATAAATGTTTTTATTGTAATTTGAAGATTTAATTTAACATGAAAGAGGGAGTGATTGTTATAAATAAAATGGTTTGTTCAATTCATTTGTGTTGTAATAATTGTGTATAGAAGTATAAACAGTAAATACAAATCGGTTCTGCATATCGGTTATCGGGAACATAAACATGCAAATAATCGGTCTCGGTTATAAAAAATCAATATCGGTTCGATCACTAATTTATAATAAATAGAAATTAGGATCACACCTGAGTCCTCTGTGCCCACATTTGTCCACAATTACAGGATTAAGGGCTATAAAGTGAATACGGTTTAAGGGCTAACCCATTGAAGTCTCTAACAATCAATTATTTGTAACTATATGCGTTAAAAACAATGTCATACATGTAGACAACTTCAGGATAATGTGTCCAGTCCATATACACAAATATGAGCAGTAACAAATATTAAAATACAGGGCTCTGAAATTAACTTTTTTACTTCAAAAAGTTAGGAGCACCAGCAAAATTAGGAGCACCCACCAAAAATTAATTTCAAGACTCTCAGAATTTAATTTCAGAAAATTCAATATCAGATTTTCTACTGTGTTAGGTGTAATGATGATCTAATGTCTGATTTCATTCTAAATGACAACTTTTTGTCAATTAAACATGTCTGATTAAAAATCACAGCGGAATAGTATGGGTGCTCCTGCTGACCCAGAGAGTATCATATCCAACTACGCAGTATTGTTATTTCTGTGTTATATATTCTTTATATCACAAGAACTCTTGAATTTAAACTATAATTAAAGATTATGGTTTGGATATAAACACTGACGCTGACAGAAGTGATCAAAATAGAGACAAGCACCTTTTGAAAGTAACATGGAGCTTCAAATAACAATTGTATCGAATTGCATTGTTACTCCACTAGGTGCGACAAGTGACTTAAATGTACTTTGTTATTGAATCATTAATTCAATAGTCGTTTAAAAAATGACGATTTATTCATTAATGAAGAAGAAAGAATTTATTATGATATTACTCAATATATTGCTATATAACATTAAATAAAGCTATTATTAATAAAAACATAAGATAAATAAAATAAAAACATTTCTTGACTATCAGCATTGACATGTTCCACCCTTAATTGTGTTTTTATTTAGGATGTTTGGTGGTTTTTCATTGAAGTATACATGCGCGTGCACATACATCACCATATACACACTCCTCTACAGACAGGTTCAGGTCTCATTTACAATAAAAGATGTACTGAGAGCTGACGACATTAACTGGCGGGAATTCTTTATAGTATTCTGTCACTGAGTGAATCTCGATTATATTGGCACATGATTTATTTGCATGCGCCATGTTAATCACAACTCCGTTCTTTATGAGTGCACTTAACTTTAATTAGTGAAGGCAAGTCTTCTTTGGCGATGGTGATGCGGTGTCTATTACGTTAGCTCTTTATGTGACTGGTTTAGCTCTTTATGTGACATAAATTGTCACGTTCGTTTCATCTTCTCCAGCCTTAATTCGCATTAGTAGTTTGCTCCCGCCCACTTGACAACGGAGCCGTCTAAAAGGAGTGATTGACAGTGAGATTAAACCAATCCCAAAATTGCTTTAAAGTTAAGAACGGAAGGATGAAGTTTGATTGTTTATGTATGTTGGATAGAATTGATGGTACGGTGACCGCGTATTATAGTCACACATAAGGTACACAGTAATTGCGAACTTTTTTGTAGAGAGGCTCGCACTATAACCATCATTCACATTCGTACAAATGTCTTCTGCTCAAATATATTTTTTAGGTCGCACAGGTTAAATTTATAGCATGTTGTGTTATAAAATGGTTTGCAATTTCTAGTCTTGAAATATTCATGTGAAAATATGGCAAAAGAATTTGAACACAATAATGGTAAATTAAGAAAGTAAAGAACACACAAATGTAGTAAAATGTAAATGAATCTCAACAATTCTCAAAATATAAAACAAGATAATTGGTATTGGGTTCATTTATCTATTTTTTGTATGTATATTTGTATATTCATAAAAAAGACAAATGGGAATGCGTGCATAATGCATAAAAATGTGTATAAAGATATCTGCTATGGGCCACATACCATCATAACTTCCGCATTGACGCAAGGGATGCTCGCCCATTTCCGGTTGTGTATATTAAGCGTAATAAAACTTTAAGCAACTGTATTAATGGCAGAGTCTTCTAAATTTACTGTCCTACCGTCTTTGAAATGAAACGTACATGCGTTTAGATGTAATTTTATATATAGTTATGTTTATTTAATATAATTTTAAAAAGAAGCATAAAGACAACGAGGGGTGTCTGTTTTATCTGTTTTTGTGTCTATCGTTTCTTTAGAATAACCATGGAGTATAAAATATTGCCAACTATCTTTCCTCAGTCAATACAACTGCATACTTTGGAACATATTAGCAGTGCAAAAACCGCTGCGACTATTGTTACAAAACAAAGGCAATGGTTCTGTAAAGACTCCACCTATGCTTTCAAAATAAAAGCTTTGTAAAGATTTCAAATGGTGCAGGAAAATAAAAAAGGATGTCTCCGTAAATCTGTAGTGCTTAATTACTTCCCCTTACCTCACTTCCTCCTCTAACCGCGTGAGACGGTCTTTCAGTGTGTGGATCTGGGTGTCTCTCTGCCGTACGGTCTCAATCAGGTAGCTGTGTGGCTGCTGGGCCTGCTGAAGAAGCTGGTTGGCTGCATCCAACTGAAAGAAAGTAAAAACAAATTATTCATATATATATATATATAATATTTCACATAATTTCTTATAGTGATGTATGATCGTAGCTAACTGGTCATCGGCTGAATATTCCATAAATATTGTAGACCAATACTAGACATTTAATTTAGTGGCATCTACTTTCTGAAATTTTCCCATTATTGTAATCATTATGATCACAACTTGTAATAATTGCTTTAACAAACTCATTGTTTTTGCCTATAATTCAAATCACATGCATCTATCTGTCTCACACTATATCTCTGTGTCTGATTCAAAGTGGGCAGAATGCTAGATCTAATGAGATTTAACTACCAAAAATAACGAATTTTTATCCTTGCAGTCAAATATTGCACTGCAAACATTAGTAACCACTTTTTAATGGCAAATGACCATGGTATAAGCAGGATAACCCATACCTAGTTGTGCATTAAAATATTTGAATGCACTCGGTTTCGCGTCGGTGGTTCTTTGCCTCTACATTTTACATTAAAACAGTTTAAATAAAATATATATCCAGACACAAAATTTTTTACTCCCAACCCCAAACCCGTCACTGTATGTGTACATGTGTGTCTATGCATTCTTGTAAAAAGAGTGAAATGCAGCACCTCTTCAGAGATCTGGCTGCTGTGCGCCGTATGTGTTTCCAGGTCTCTCCGAAGCAGCGTATTCTGTTTCTCCAGCTGCAGAACCCTACGTGCCAAGTGAACACTACACACACACACACAAACACATTCAGAAACCTATGATTAGAGTCACGCAGACATAAAAACAGTCAGTAAACACAAAGATGAGCTTCTGGTTTTCAAAGATGGGTGACCTCCTCAGACTTCACCTTTGCTTTAGTCTTCTCTTAGCAGTTGTTGGAATGTTTGCACCATAACCATATGAAAACAGCACCCTCTCTGCCTCCTCTTCATTTTCAACTAAAAAAGAGGAAAAAAGTATGTTTAAGAACAAGTGTGTCTAGACCACCCAACTTACAGGACTATAAACAGCTTTCTATCTTTTCTTACAGTACATACTGTGTTGGAAAGTTTATGTAGACATGAAAAACAGTGAAGTAGTGTTTAAAGAGATAAAGATGAGAGTGATGTATAGACTCAAGAGCCAGTTTATATAACCAATTGAGCAAGAACATAAAGGTCAATAACAAACAAGATCTTGTACCAAGTTCCTATAAATTAACTCTCTGTAATCAATATTGGTTTATTTTGGTTTTGAAAAACTTTTACACCATTTTCAATTTTTGTTTTTAATGAATGACTTTAAAAATGTCACGTGCTGTAACCATCAGGCAATAAAAGAAATGTTTCCTAACAGATTTAATAGAAGTGAATGTCCTAATTTTTAAGGGTAATAAGTTGTGTGTATTTAGACATAAAAAGTTCAAATTAAATGATATTTTAAGAGACTTATTGACTAAGAATAAACACCTGAAAAGGATCTGTCTATATCGTTTCTTGCTTTGTCTGCATGTTGGTTGAACCACAATAGGTTTACATTTAAGTTTAGATTTAAAAAGAAATGTTAAAGGAGTCATAACCTGTCATTTTCACTTTTCCACGAGAATCAATGTATGTTATGATTGCCTAAAGATTAAACATTGGCCGGGAAGCCGATATTCAAAAGTGAAGCGTTTGTTTACCCCAGGGTTCGTAAAGCAGCCCACGTGCACGCGCACTCAAATACGAGATTTTAATTTCTCCCCCGACTTGACGTCAAGACGGGCAGGATATACCAAGATGAACTTCAGTGTGCAACCTTGCTGATGTTCTAGTCTTATCTTATCTTTGGTCTTCAGTATAAATGACTGAATCGGTCTCCTTGCTTACTCTCTGCAGCCTGCATGGTAACATCGTCCAACTCCTTTTCCAATCGCTCGTATGTCTCCAGTCGTGCTTGCCTTTCAGAATTCTGAGCTTGCAGTTCTGTGATGCGTCTGTCTGATGATGTCTGAAGGCCGTAAAACTCTTTTGTTAGAACCTGCATACACAGATCAAGAGAAGGACAAAGATATAACGACAGAACTTGAGTAACAAGGGTGGTGTCATATCATGTTTAAATAGGCTTTATGATGCTGACAAATATGTGCAATATGGGGTTCAATCATTGCCAGGTCTCTGAATGAGTTGAGAGTCCGTGTGGAGCTCATTACAATATTATATTGGAACAATCAAATCATGGGTAATAATGAAAGAATACTGTAATATTTATAAAGTGATCACCCAAAAAAAAAAAGAAAATTCTAGTGGTGCGCAATATATCGGCCGATATGGTCAATGTTTTACACATCGATATCGTTCCGATGTCAAAATAGGGCCGACGTGAACAGGCCGATAATCATTCCTGTGTATTTGACGTGCGTGTAGATGTGAGTGTGGGGGCGGGGATGTTTGTTTTTGCACGAGCACATATATTATGAGCGCTAGTCCTGTCAGTTTGAACATCAAGTTTGAACGAGTCGTTTGCTGAGCCTGGTGTCAATAAAAGCTTTTATTGGATTAACAAGGATGTTTTCGGTTCTGAAAATTACAGGATATTCTTATAATATGATGACCTCTTAGATGTCAAGAGCTCAAGGAAAATTTGATTTCTCAGTTCATCACCCCTTCAATGAATTGAGCTGACTGAATATCTTCTGAGAATACACAATGGTAAAAAGTCATAAGACCGAAGTTACTACCACTGGTTGTTCATTGCGCTAAAATAACGCTGCCTTATCTTCTCTAAAAAGTTTTCCACGCAGTCAGAAGACAAACCACACTTTCAATAAACAACAAATAAATCTATCTAGTGATGAAATGTTTTCTGTGTTGAGACAAATCTTGTGCGATGTCCTGAAACCGCCTGGATAATCACACAACGTGTGCCGTGGTCCGTTAATGACACTTCCGATTCGCAAACTAATGACTCCTTTGAACCGATTAACTTTAATGAATGGTTAAAACAACTGATCTGTCCTACACTCAAGAGACATAAATCGGAAACACTTTACAATAAGGTTCCATTTAGTAAAGTCTACTTAACTACATTAGTTAACATTTTATTAATGTCCAGACAGGAGCCATCTTAGAAAAAAAGTCTTGATAAGTCAAACCACGAACGACGTGCTGAGTGAGCTGAACTGTATGAAGTTCAGTGAACTTCTGAACTGAATGAACGGCGTTCGGGGATCGACTTATCGAGACTATATTCTAAGATGGCTCCTGTCTGTATACATGAAGTGAACTGTCTTTATAACGCATCTTCTTATTAAACGGTCTGTACACTTACAAAGTTCTCAATGCTTCGTTTTGCATGTATGGACCCTCATTATGTCACTGTGTTAGTGTGGGGCTATTTTGAGCCTTGTTAGTGGGATAAACTAGCGATTTCTTTTTACTTAGTCAATGCCCCCATTACTAGCATTATACGCTAAACAGTTTTTAGAGATAAAAATCTTTACATTCGATTTACATGAAAACAAATCTCGGAGAACGATTGACCAGGTACCGATGTTTTATTAGATGTTTTATTAGCTTTCTCCTTTAAGCGTGTGTTCACTTATGCTAAGCACTGTCTCTCTCTAGTCAGAGCCAATGGCCTCGTAGGTCTCCCTTCGACATGTATGGTTGCGCTTCGGGCGAACCAGAGTTCAAGTCCCGGATGTTAAAGTGTTAAAGTATTCCTTTAAGGAATTAACAGCTTGAACTACTGAGCAATTGACAGGTTTTAACTTGCAGTGATGCTAAAAGAAATCACTTTTTGAGGTTTCATGTGCATGGCATCTGGGCCATACAGATTTAACCAAAATGAAACATTTATGTATTTTATAGAGCCTTGCCTCCAGTTTTTTCTGGTGTTTCTCACACTCAATTTGACAAAGGCTGAGGTTCCTGGCGGTCTCCTCCTGGACCATCTGGGAATGCTCCAACTCAAACTTTTTCAGCTTCACCTGGTTAAGCAGTTCTGCCACCCTGCTGTCTGAACCCAGCTGCAACTGCCTGAACCTGGACACAAGCAAAACAGAAGATATAAGTGCATCTGCATTCACTAACCATCAGTGAAAACAGACAGAGCAATCATTCTGCAAAATTATCCCATGCAAAGTTATTTTGGAATCAACAAGACACATACTAAAAAAAAGTTCAGTAAGATTTTAGAATGAAGTCTCGTATGCTCACTAAGGCAGCATTCATTTGATAAAAAACAAACTAAAAACAGAAATGTTGTGAAAAAAAAATCAATTAATAAGGACTACTCTATTTTAATATGCTTTAAAATGTAATTTATTCTTGTTATGGCAAAGCTGAATTTTCAGGTTTACTCCAGTCTCCAGCCACATAATCCTTCAAAAATCATTCTAATATGCTGATTTGCATTTTCTTCAGGATTCTCTGATTAATAGAACTTCAAATAGTCTTTACTGTCACTCAAATTGTGATTGAAACAAAATGGGAGGGAAAAAGCAATTGCGAAATTAAATGTGATGCCTTAGATGCGATCGCCTCTGACATGCTAAGTGTGTATTTCCTAGGGCAAAAAGTCACTGAAATCTTATGCCTCGTTTCCACTGAGGAGTACGGTACGGTACAGGTACGAGTTCGAATTGGGTCCACCATGATCAGGCTTGCGTTTCCACCGCCAACAGTACCCTTACTTGATAGGCGTGGTGTTTGCTGGAAAGAAGCGATCAACGTCATTTTCGCGCGAAGAAAGCGACATAGTAAACAACAATGGATGACAGACAGCACAGCAGATCTTGTTCTCCACCAGCTTGGGCCCGCGATCGCTGCTCGCAGCTATATTTATATTTATCATATTATTATTATTATCATAATAATAACAACAATCCACCATATTTCGTTTCGACATCCTGCTGCATTAGTCCCAGATATGTGATCATGAACAATCTGTTCATTGCGTATGTCACGTGATAAATGAACGTAAGACTCGGAAGGTAAAGTGATTATTTATGTTCCCTGTAAATCATTTTTTACTGCATTATGATTTCTTAATTCAGAATATGATCAACATTGCGTTGGTGGATGTGATCGGGGAATTTGGCTGTTAAAATTATAACATTTAAAGCCACTTAAATAAACGAAATGACTCAGAGAGTCAGTAAAATTAACTTCCATATTAACCAGTCATGACTCGCACGAGAGCAGGGGCTCGGGCTCGCGCGTTCGGCGATCAGTCATGACTCGTGAGAGCAGGGCACGCCGACGCTTCGGGGCGGCTGCAGCTCAGCAAATCATATAAAAAACCTAGTTTGTGAATTGTTCATTTCCGGTTGGCACACATTTTGCAGCCCTTACAAAAGCACCGCTCCCTGTTTACAGTGGAAGTTCGATCATAGATTTGAGTTCGATGCATAATGTCTGTGGTTCGATGCGGATGTGTCGGCGCGTGACATACGTCATAAATAAACTTATCTGATTGGCTTACGGGTAACCAATAATTTTAAACTTCAGAGAAGCGCCCCCTAGCGAGAGAGAAAACACTTCTCTATTATGCCATTCCAGACTCTGTCTACGAAGCAAAGTGAAGTAGCAGAGTCTGGTATTACCAGGCTAAATAAACACAGACATTTCCTTAAAATGTAAATGACAGCACATCAATACAATAAAATACAGACCCAAATGGACAACTTAGAGAGGGTTTTGATATTTTGATAATAACTTTATTTTTTCATGGCAAGGTTGACATCTCCATGGAATCGCCCAAGCCGCCTGCACATAAAGATCCATTTAGCCTATATTATAAAGCTCGTTTTGAGGAGAATTGGGTTGTAGCTCGTTGTCTAGGACAGGTTAATTGTGATTGTTAATAGATGTCATTTGCGTTTGACAAGGTTTAACTCAAGAATATTGATCCGGGAACTTTGAATAGCCTAATTGAATATATTACCAACTTCACTGAACTCCTTGAGTTAAGCACTGCTTTATATTCAACACAAATAACTTTGCGAGGGAATGCAAAACTTTTGCGTGGGAACGCAAAAGATAAAAAAAAAAAAAAAAAAAAGGTTTTCCACCACCACATCCCTAGTTTAGGGGCTCCGTTATTAACAGTTAACATGTTATAATTTATCTTAAAATGTTACTGTGATGGCAAAGCTGAAATTTCAGAATCATTACTCCAGTCTTCAGTGTCACATGATCATTAAAAAAATCATTCTAAAATGCTGATTTGATACTCAAGAAACATTTTATATTATTATCAACATTAAAAATGGTTTAAAAAGTTTAAAATAACAGCATTTGTTAGGAATAGAAATGTGTGTAACATCAGAAATGTCTTTTCAGTCATGTTTTTTCAATATAATCTATATATTGATCGTATTTTATATATTTCTAATATATAAAAATCGTATTGACTCAAAACTTTTGCACAGTACTTTGACATCACATTGGGACATGTCAAGTATTAATATAGTGGAAATAGTTGTCAATGCCTAGGCCTAATTTTTAATAACTTGTGAAATCCTGATTTCAAAATGCCCAGAAGTCAACCACATCATTGCATCTGATTTCTCTAAAACTCATTCACTCATTTGGCCATCAAGCGAGTTGGCAAGAATTTCTGTACATACATAATGCATTTACTCAATAGTTTTTCAAACACTCAACAAAGTGTCAGTAAGAAAATTATGACAGCTACAGACTGTCACGCATTTGTGAGAGGTTTGTAAGAACTTACTGGTCTAAAAGTTGATCATATTTGGCTTGGGAATCTCTTTCTGCATTCAACGCTCTGTCTTTCTCAATGACAGCGTTATTCCGGGTTTCACAAAGGTTTCTGAAAGATTAACAAACACATTTCCTGTTAACAGTACTGTACATTATGCAGCACAGCATTAAGTTAAATGCTCTTTACAGCCTTGCCATTTGAAACAATATAAATCATGAACTTTCATTACCTGCATTAATACATATAGGCTGATTACAATTGATTTCGATTTTGGCTTCCAAAGATTATGAAAACAATATAATCGAGGTAAAACTATTATTGTACCACTGCCACATTCAGCTTACGTGCTTCGTTCCTCCCTAAGCCAAATTTAACATCCAAATCAACTGAATGAGTGAGGGCAGTAAAATGTAGTCTACTGTTGCTAAACTGCGTTTGATATTAAACAGTGTAATTAAAGGTACATTAAAGCCCAGAACACAGCAAGGCAACGCCAACGAACTAGCGCTGATGAAAGCCAACTGTGTTGTCGCCTTTTGTCCGGTCTCGTCGAGGTAAAAAGCTGCACTTGAACACACCGAGAGAACTGCTGCCGACTGTCAGCTAGAGTGTGCGTTCTGCGCCTGCGTGTAATGAGACAACGTCTATATTCGTCATTCAAAAAGGAAAACCGACGCTGCCGGCTGCAGATACACATAACGTAAACAAAGCAGCGTGTGCTTACCATTTTGAATATCAGTCCTGCTAAACACTTTCTTTATTCCACTCCGCTCATGTTAATATTGAAATATTCGCCAAGGAACACTCAGGTGAGATGACGTAACATAAGAACAGCCTTCTATCTTTACCGTTAGACTTCTTTGCTTGCTGTTTTGCTTAAATTCTTGTGCACTGACTCTTTCACTAAGCTGAACCGCCAATCAGAGTTCTCCCTTTACCCAACGGCCCGACGCCAATTCAACAGGTCGAATCGGGCTAAACAAAGCCAACGAGGACTATTTTCAGCCAACGGCACGGAACCGTGCGTATCACACCGAGGAAACTTAGTTGGCCGACGCACAAAATCTGCCAGGCGGCCGACCGTCGGCTTAAGCCGCCGAAGAGACACTGTTCCCCAGGCGGCTTTCTGTGCGTGCGCTCCGAGATGGAGAGAAATGTACATAAGCAAAGTATACTTTGGCCATGAAATTTATGCCGAAATGGTCAAATAGAATGTAAACCGTTCAGAAAGAAAACGTGTGTGTAACTTTATATTGGATCAGTGCATTTGGTCTTAAAGTGACGGCAGCCCTATATTGTTCCTACATAGCCTGTGTCATTGATGTTAGTCAAACAACAAAATACAAAGCTATAATCTCTCACTGCTCTTGAATGAATAACTTTTATAGCTTTAAGGCAGTAAAATGATTAATCTGTGTTTAATATACAGTGAAAACTATGCAGTGTTATTTTACATCTGATTACTTGTAGGATACTGCTGTCTATAAAAACGCAAAAGTCTGCTTGACAGTGAAGGTTGTACGCAGGTGCGTGGACTTGGTGTTGTTGTAGTGTGCACTCCTAGCCACCTGCAGTGCATACTACATTGAATTTCACACACTTTTGCGTCACCATCTGCACACGGATTTCCCACACAAAACGCCCGTCTAAACGCAGAATAAAAAGTGATGTCGCAACCGCAACGCCACTTTTGCGTTTTCTCTTTAGAATCGTTTCCGTGTAAACATAGCCTCAGTTTGGAGTTCAGGAGATTGTCTTGACCAGGAACATACCCCTAAATGCATTGAAGCAACTGCCATGTGATTGGCGGATTAGATAATTGCATTAATGAGAAATTGAACAGGTGTTCCTAATAATCATTTAGGTCAGTGTAAACATAAAACACAGTATTCAGACTTTTTATCATATGAATTTCCAGTCATTCGTTATTACTGGACGAGGATTTTAAAAAAATTATAATTTAATAATTGATTATTTCTGAAATCACTCTGGCAATCACTCATTCTGAAATTTTGTACAAATTTCAGATTTTAAAATTCCCTCACATTCCCAGATATTCCATGGTAAACAAGGATAGAAAGAATAGGATTTGTCCAGTCTGAGACATCTCACCTGTTCTCTCTCTCATACATCTCTTTAGATGCCCTCTGCAAGTTCTCGATCTCATGACTGGTCTTCATTCGAATGCGCTCCAGTTCATCACGCAGTTTGTTTTCATACTCTGTCTTACAGTGATCTCTAGTGGAGGGATGCAAACAGTACAACTGTTACATTATAATGACAATAGATTATAAAGATATTAGAAGAATCGATCTTGGATTCCTTCTGTAGATCCAAATATATTAAGACTCTCAAAAGGTTCTGTAATATCTGATACCAGACCGGACCTGGCCCATTTCTTTATATTATGCAATCTTCTTCCAACAGACCAATTCTATATTGTTCATAAAACTGAACTGAATAAACTGTAATTAAGAGCGGGAAAAACGTAAGTAGGAAGCACCATCTGTTGTACATTATTTCATCACACATACCTAGAAGCAACATATTTTTCATAGGCATCTTCCCTGGCCTTCTTTGTGTCCTCAAGCTGGGTCTGCAGTCTGTCCAGACGCTCTTCTTGATGAGAACAGTGCACATCAAGCTCCATGTTCTGCTTATTTAGATATTCCTTGTCCTTCTGCATCAATGTTACAGACAGCTGCAGAGTAGCTACCTGCAGATGAAAAAAAGGTGTAGAGAAAAAGGAAACATAAGCAACAGAAGAACCTTTATGATAAACAGATTTATAGGATTTTGCTAGTTTGCAGAAGAGTTGCTGGTTACAAAATATGTAAACTTGTTAATGGATGATGCACATTTGTTGTTTTCAAATACGTTGTATTCATATATATATATATATATATATATATATATATATATATATATATATATATATATATACACACACACACTATATATATATATACATAATTTACCCAAAAAGATCAATTAAAGAGCCCCTATCGTGGATTTTTGAAAATGACTGTTCATATGGTGTGGAATATAGCTCTAATGGTGCGTTCACACCGAACGCGAATTTAATCCTTTGCGCGAGTAAATTACATACAAAGTCACTGCAAAGACGCGAATAGACGCATCATTCGTGCCGGGCGTTGCGAATGACGCGAATTGGGCGACGCGCTTTGCCGCGAACGTCTTCCGCGCAAGTTGGAAAATTTGAACTCGAGCGGAAGATTCGCATGACGCTTTGTTGCGCTAGCCAATCAACGAAGAGCTAATCGATACGTCAGGTCTATCACTGTTGTCCAAAACGGAGGAGATGCTGATTGCTGCCGTCTGTGGGTACCTTGAAACATATGACACCACGTCATATGCGTACAGAGACCGGGGGAAAAAGAGATAGCTTGGAGAAAAGTGAGCGAGGAAGTTGGACTACCTGGTAAGTGACGAAAATATACACCCTTTACTTGATTCTAGCTATTTTAACATTATTATGAACTTGTTAGCAGTACCATTATTATTTATTCGCGAGTGACGCGGACGCGCGAATGGGTTCAAAATGTTCAAGCGTCTAACTAGACGCGGTAGACGCGTATTTGACGCTCTATTCGCGTTCGGTGTGAACGCACCATAAGGGAATGAAAACATCCTGCAAAGATTTATGTCTGAAAGTGCACCATATATAAAGTTATTGTCTATCAAAAGTGAGAGTCGACTCTGAGTCTATGAAATGAATTGTTTTTGAAACGAGTCATTAGCTGGTTCGTCGTGACGTAGATACATATTGGCAGCGCCCAGTTACTGCGCGCGCAGACGGAAGTGTAAACTTGAAGTCTACACATTCAAATACTTCATCATAGCATCATGTCGAGAAGACGCTGTGTTCTACATTGCAAAGATATTTCAGCCACTTGAGCATGTGAAGAATCGGTGGTTAGAGTTCATATTTGCAACGATACCACAACAGTATAGCCCGATTGTGTTCTCATCATTTTAATGACGAATCGTTCAAAAACATAAATGAATTCAAATGTGGATTCGCAAGCGGTTGTTCCTGAAGGAGAGCTCAGTAACTTACCCAGTGTATATGGATCAGCTTCCTCCTATACATCACAAGTATTATTAATAAAAAATAATACTGTAAGTATTATTAATAATTGTTGCTTTTATGGGTTTTGAACGGTTTTGTAGCGTCGGGGCGCGAGGAGGGAAGGCGCAATAAGTGTGTGTGTGTGTGCGCGTGCGTGTGTGTATAAGTTACGCTCAGTGCAGATTCTAGGTCTCCAATGTCATTTTTTTTTAAATATGTGAAATGTTTGTCGCTGTTATTGGAGTTGTCATAAAGAATAGAGCGTCTTGTAGTACTGCAGTGCTTTATTTCAATATGTTTATGCCTTATGCTAACAAACAATAACTGACTGGGTCATCTGACCAATCATGGCCGATTAGCGTCACGCAAAGGAGTGGTTTGGAAAAAAGAGTCGTTGTACGAATCATTTGGGAGTCGGTGAGCAAATCAGTTAAATGCCTATTATAAGACAAATAAAGTGGTTTTTATCCTTGCATGCATGTTAAACTGTTTTTGGGAACTACTAAAACAAAAATAGGAACATTTCAAATGCTATGATGGGGCTCTTTAACAAGACTGTCAGTGTCAGATGTCTATAATTTAAACAATCACCCAATTAATTAATTGACCTGCCGATCTGTTAGTAATCTTATGCGTGTGTTCATCCCACATTACCTCTTTATGTAGCTCATTCCTCTCTTTGGTCAGGGCAGTGTGTGTGAGGTCCAGTATTTCTAACTTCTTCCTCAACTCTCTCACCTCAGTTTCATTCTCATCTCTCTCTCTGTAGACCAAAATATGCAGACACAACCACCATATTTAAAGGACTGTACTTTAATTCATTCAAAATAAAACTTTTGTACTAGTCAGTCGACTATAATGTTGCCGATAATGTGTAGAAAAACATTTTCAACTAAAATATCTTTGTTTTGTTAGATTGCAGCTAAGGCTGGACATTTAAAGGAAGTAAACTACCATTTGAGATGAGTACGATTTTTTTTATGTTTTTGAAAGAAGTTTCTCATGCTTATCACGGCTTCATTTTTTTAATAAAAACAGTAAAAACAGTAATATTGTGAAATATTATTCCAATTTAAAATAACTGTTTTCTATTTTGATTTATTTTAAAATGTAATTTATTCCTGTGATGGTAAAGCTGAATTTTCAGCATCATTACTCCAATCTGATCCTTCAGTAATCATCTTAGTGTGTTGATTTGTTGCTCATTTCTGGCTGAGCTGAATGTGGACTTCTAAAGACAATGCAGGATATCCCACTTACCGTTTGATTTTGTCATAGTTCTCTCGTTTGTAGTCTCCTTCCTGAATTAGCTGCTTGGTGTCAGCAAGTTCTAGCGTGAGTCTCTGACAGCGGATCTCCAGCTCGGAGCGTGCTCTCCGCTCTTCCTCATAACTCTGGTTGGGATGTGAGAAAAAGAAGTGATGAATATCAATAACAAATAAAAGTAATGCCAATAAATACAATTATTTCACAGCTGTCTGGAATTGGGGTCATAAATTGAGAAGTCAAATTTTCTTTGATCTTTTGACATATAAGAAGTAGGAGTTGCACAGACTAGTCGAATGGAATGCTGTGCCAAGATGCCGTAAGATTTAATTTGACGTCAACCGCTCGTTGATCATGGCTCACAGAGGGCGCAACAGAATGTCCATGTTTTAAGGCCTGTTCACACCGGGACGAATTTCGCGCGCGATATTCGTCGACGTTTAACGCCTCGTGACTAAACAATGGGCGCCAATGTGAGTGTTCACACCGATGCGTAAAAGCGTCATTTTTAAAAAAACGCCTCGTGTTCGTTTTTTTGGTTTGACGTGCCGCGTCAAAAACTATCCGACCAACGAGATTGGCGGTTTTGCTCACGTGTCTGGTACTTCTGAAGTTACAGTTAAGCATAACTTGGGGGCGCTCAAACACAAAACGGTCTTGCCAGAGCACACATACGGCGAAAGATTGGGTAAATTCACGTTTTGTCAACGCAAGTTAATCGCCGAGCTAAACTAATGCGCCTCTGCATCGTAACACACCCACAGCTCACATATCACCTGCAAATCGGGCGCACACAAAAACATTCAGTAATATATTGTCAACACACTGTTCTGTGATTTTTCAATAAAATAGCTTAGAAACTGAAAAGTTCTAGCATATATATTTCTTAGTAACTAAAGCCCACAGCTTCACTTACAGTAGAGAAAATTCATTCACACGCAATCGCTCTCTATAATGCATTCATATATAAATATAATCTTTATAGTGCCAATTTATCTGTATCTGATTTAGAACGAGAAGAAATTTGAGAGAAATATCATGACTCAAAGACAAAAGAACACATACAAAGTAAACTGTTATGTAGGAACAATAGTGTATCGCAGTTAGATGTTATGGAAGGGAGGCAGGTTTTGTCACATTATATGTAAATAGTGCATATAATTTCTAAATTATTTCTAAATAGTGCTGTCAAGACAACAATGAAAAAGTTGACAACAACCTCAGCATTTCAAATGAGGTCACGTGGGAGTGGCAAGGCAACAGCGCGCTGAACTGTCAAGTAATATTCGTTTGGCTGAGGATAGAGCGACCGATTTATTTTTTTTTTTTTGAGCAAGCATTGATTATGTGCGACACGGTCTCAATTTGCGGGAATGAATTGGGCTTCCAATGCTGTGCACGCACGCGCTACGCGGGACGGGTGGTCACCCTATATGATCTATATCTTGCATTAAGAAAATAGATAGATTTCATTTTGACTTTGAAAACTGTAGTAAAAATGGCATCCAAAAATAAGAATTTTCCACACCTCCATTATTGATCTAATTTGGTTGCGGTGAATGTCCAGATCCTCGGCCAGGTTAGCCTTTTTCACCTGCAGCTCAGTCACAAGAGCCCTAAGAGGGTTCACGACCTCATAGAACCGAATCTAAATGAAGAAACACACACACTTACAGTATAGCTTTTAAATCTCCAACAGCACCAATAAATATATCTTCAATAAAAATCTTCATTTACAACTCAGTGCTCACCGCAACATATTCAGGGATGGTGAGTTTGTCCTCAGTCAGTTCCTTCAGCTCAATGTACTTCTCTTCAGACAGCTCCAGGTCCCTCAGGCTCCTGCGGAGGTCACCTGCTCGATCACACAGTTGACGGTTCGTCTCTTCCAGCTGCTTCTGTCTGAGCATGATGGTGTCCATCTCCTGCTTCCTCAGAGCCTGCTGCTTCCTGCATAAGCAGAAGGTCAAATAGGCTTTATGATGAACCAACGTCAAGAGATGATCAGCTAACCTAGCTGGTTCTTTCCTTTTATTTTAATATCTAAATGTTAGTGAGAAGAATCTATATATTTTTTAGATATCAATTTGCATATGGACATCAGCGATGCAACCTATTTTACAGAATATGGAGGTTTGTTGCGCATAATAACCCTCATTCAACCCTATAAAGCCAACTGTCTCATATTTGATACATTTCTAAGGCCTGTAAATGACTAACCTGTTCAAAACTTTGAGAAGATTTTTGAAAAACCTACACTCTGATTGAGAGTTCATTCTTTTTTCGCTTTTTAAGTAAAAAAAGCCTTAGTATGATTTAAAAAAAACAACAACCTTAAGGTTGTGGTACACGTTTTTCTTTTTTTTTTTTACTGTGAAGTCTTTAATGATTTTTAAAAAGAAAACTAAATAATTTTTTTTATATTGTTATTAATATTTCAAAATGTACATTTGATTTGACTGTAACAACTTCCATATCTATATATAGTATGCCGCACAGTATTATAAAGTCATAATTTTAAACAGTCAGTGTACACACCCTTATAGATTAAGTGCAAATTATTGTATTTTCTTTGATACATTTTTACGTATATGTTGACCAATGTTATCAGAGGTAAGATAATTTTGATTCAAAATATAGCCCATGGACAAATTACACCTCTATTTTACTCTAGTTGTAACAAATTTACCAGTTATCCAGTTAACACAAGTAATATTCGTAATTATGACTTATAGGCATCTAAAGATTTGTACGCCTTCATTGACTCTCTGATAAGCATAGATGGCGTGTCGATGAGATACAGGTAGATGTCGCTGAATGTCAAATCTGGCCATGTGTTAGGACTTTTGCTCCAATTCTCACTCAGGTGATATGGATCAGGCATAGAACATGAACCCTGGTTATATAAAAGCTTTACCTTATATCTCCTTTTAGCTTTTTCATACAAAGAATGATCATTTTGCTGACAGAACACATAGACTGCTGCGTATGTTTTGGTTCTTTCTGCCAACCAGTTCGCGCCCACGCCCATTCTCGTGACGTCACATATGACGCTGGCGAACATCTCTATAGGCTTTTGAGGAATGTTTATTTTTACATCTCTCAATCATCATAGATTTTTTTCTTTTATGTTTTGTCAATCCAAAAATCTGAAACATTTTTCAGTAAAAGTTTTCCATGACAGGGAATTATTGAAATATTTTAAATTATATATATATATACATACACACACACACATTTCACTTCATGTGTGCTTAATAAATAGCCCAACTAGGCATGACTAGAAGTGACTATAATTTATCGGCTTATGATTGAATGAATGAGGAATTTATATAGCGCTTTCATATGTACTTCTGTACACCCAAAGTGCTTTACAATCATATCAAGGCGTCTCTTCTCAACCACCCACCATCCTGCTTAGCTTCAGTGGGCAACAGGGTGATATGGCTGCTGGCTTAAATATTTCGGCCTTATCAAAAGTAGGTATGTGGACATTTCAATAAATAGCGGCCGCCATTGTGTTCCAAATCTCTGTGCCGGATTTTCCCGAATCACTCTGAGCGGGTCTCCTAAAATGCGCTGTTTTCATTGACTCGCTGTGGAAGTCCTTGATTATTTTTAGCCAATCACATCATTAGGGTTTTCGACTGCACATTTGTTTTCATTTTTTTCTAGTCAGGCTGCATTTTCCTCCTGAAAGGCGATTTCAAACAATACGGAAGAATTCAACTGTCAAGAAATTATTTTTACCCACTTTGGACACTTTCCAGAGGAAGGTGGACACGAAGAACATATGTTTGTGGTGTGCTGTACAAAATTACGTGGCCATTTAAACTCCCCCACTTTTTTTGTGACTACCGCCACTGAACGTTACCTGTAGAAGAGCTGTCGAAATGCAGCACGTCGTGTAGGCTACACTCAACTTTTGTGTGGTCTCCTCCACTTTCTTTCCTCCACCAGCGTTAGTATTGTTAACTCTATATTCTTACACAACTGGAAATAGCATGAATCAACCAAAATCCATCTTTTAAATTAAGGATATATAATTTTCCTTGGATCGTTGTTTTCCATTCAATTATTTGTATTTTCAACAACTGCTCGTCAGAAAAATACTATAAAAGATAGGCCAAATCAGTCTTTATGCGTGTTAAAATCAAGTAAAGATCCAAATAACTATATGAAACCCATCTCCACAGAAAATTTAATTAAAATATCTTGAATATTGAGAAAATTATGAGCATTTTTGTGAAAAAACAACTTGTTTTCGGTCACACTAAATTCTATTGTTTTCACCTTAGAAATGAGACAAAAATAGGCGCTGATTACTGAACTATAAAATGTTGTAACTTTCTTCATACTTGACATATTTACTTTTTTCTTTTTATTTTGAAAAGGGGGTACCCAGGTCTTTCCACCTATGCTATCCATTTGTCTATTAGTTGAGTTTTAATTTTTTGTCCACATACCTATCAAAAGTCACATTTATCGGCCAATACCAATACGACGACTGATATGTTGATATTTTTTCTTAACAGTATGTAAATGCACCTGTTTTCATCCTGCTGCAGTTTGAGCTGGCTGTCCAGACGCAGAGCGAGCACCTGTTTATGATGGAGAGCATCCTTCAGCCTTTCCTCCAGCTCTTCTATCTAAATGAATGTGAAAATTATGTTAACACACAGGCAATCAAACAAGCATTAACTATTCTTCAAACTGATTTTCAATTTAATGTAGACAGCAGTTTTCTAGTAATCAACCATTACTTTGGTAAGGTGGTCCACTTTGAGATTGTCTATGAGCAGATTTTTCTGAGACAGATCTCTCTTCAGTTTTTGAAGGTTATGAAGCAGCTTTTTTCTTTCTAGAAGCTGTTTTGTGACCTTCCCTGTGCCATCTTTCTCATCCGAAGACGATATGTCCTCTGTTGTCTCCAGACTGATGTCCTCAGAGTCGATGTCGCTGGAGATGTTTGCCGTTGATCTCTTTGGCTTCTTTGGAGGCATATCGAAGATCCAGTCAACGCGTTCTTTGCCGACAGAAAAGAAGAATGTTCCTCAAAGCTGGTTTTAAAACTGGGAAATGTGGATTATTAGTAGTCAAGGGCCAGGACCGCCTCAGAAGCTTACGGAAAGAATTAACGTTAACAGATAAGACGCTATTCACTAACAGTTCGGTTATTTTTAGGTTAACAACGTTAACGTTACCCGACTTTCATAGAATCGTGACAAGAAAAACACGACAACGTGAAAATGTATGTGGAAGTTGCGGAGCTGCGTGTGTGACGCGAAGCTGCGCGTGTGTGTGTGTGTGTGTGTGTGACGCGGAGCAGCGCGCGTGTGTGAGTGTGACGCGGAGCAGCGCGCGTGTGTGAGTGTGACGCGGAGCTGCGCGTGTTAGTGAGTTAGAGTTAGTGACGCTAGTTTTGTGTCATTCATTGAGTGAAGTTGGCTGTGTGAACGATCAGCAGGGGCGTCGCACCCGTGGGGGATGTGGGTGTTTTAACACCCTCACTTTTCCTGGAGAGAGTGTTCAGACACCCGTACCTTTTCTGCAGTTTTCCCGCAGTTTTGCACAAACGCATTACTACAGTCGCTCCTCCGTTTCTCTGGCGCTGTGTGTGTGCGCTCGCTGCGGCTGCCTCCTCTCAAACATGACAGTGGCTTTGAGTGTGACCGGCTGATGATTGGCTGTTCTGCCTTAAGTCCCGCCTCTCTTGATGTGTTAGATGTATCGGTCAGCTCGTGCTGTGAGGAGGCGGGAACTTATGGTTGTTTACATCTCCCTTTTAGGTACTTTGAATGAGTGTTTATGCTTTCGAGGTTTAAGCTTCCCAGCCGGCATTTCAACGTTGATTCACCGTTGAAACAACGTCAGGTACCATGGTTGGATCAACGGTGAATTACCTTTCGATTTTGCATAACGGATCAACGTTGATATTGTGACGTCGTTTCACCGCGGAAGACATAACGTTGATTCACCGTTGAAATCGCGACGTCGTTTCACTCTTACCTTCCGGGTTATGGTCTTCTGACGACGTTGAATCACCTTTCGATTTTGCAAATTGAATCAACGTTGATATTGTAACCCTGTACCCTGTGTAGCTCCTGTAGGTCTGCTTAAGCGCCAGCACTGATATGTAAACTTTGATTTTCGGTGCATATTTATTTTCAGCAACTAATAAATCTTGATGTAAGTTACATGATTTGCAATTGAACGGCATAACAAAGAAATCTAACCATTAGATGTTCATAAATCTGCAGTGCAGGGATGAGATGCTTCATTTTCTAAATAAAAAGTTAAACAATTACATCAAATGGAAAAACTATTTCTTTTTTGAATTTACATATATTGTACATTTACACATAATGTATTGAAAATAATTCTCATTCAACAACAACGCACTTTCTTAAGGGTTTAATGATATTGATGATTTAATGATATAATAATAATGACAGAATGCATTTCATACACCGCAAACATTCACACAATAAAAATTTTTTTCCAAAACTGACAAACACTAAAATCTTACTATTTCCAAATTTGTGAACAACATGTACTCAATTCGTTTTCACTCGATTGTTGGGAGATTTTAGAATGTTACAAAATGAGTACATATTATGTTGGTCACAAGTTCGGAAATAGTAAGATTTTAGTGTTTGTCAGTTAATTATTTATATATAGGCCTATATATATATATATATAAGCTATTGTGTGAATGTTTGTCACAAACAGTCAGGATTGTCGTGATTTCATGACTATTCTTGACAATCCTGACTGTGTTTGATGGACACGACACTGCTGAGGATCATGAGCACCTGATGCTCAAACCGTGTATCAGCATTATCATGCACCAAAACACACACAGCAAGACTTGTGACAGAAGGGTTTGATGAAGATGAAAGTGACGTTGAACTTCTCCCATGGTCTGCACAGTCACCAGATCTGAATATTATTGAGGTGTTTTGGACGTTGAGTCAGAAAACGTTTTCCTCCACCAGCATCATATAATGACCTGGACACTGTTCTGGAAGAGGAACGGCTCCTAATCCCTCTGGTCACTGTGAAGGACTTCTATCGGTCATTCCCAAGATGAACTGATGCTGTATTTGGATGCAAAATGAGGCCCTCACCATACTAATAAATTGTTGGAAAACCAGGTGTTTCAGTTTCATTGTCCAACCCCTGTATGTGATCATTTTGTAACATTCTAAAATCGCAACAATAGAGTGAAAAAGAATCATCAGAATGCAGAATGCATTTCATTACACAAACATTCACACAGTAGCATATTTATAAATAATTACTAAAACTGACAAACACTAAAATCTTACTTGTGAC